>LRSR01014723.1:0-11795 GCA_001579985.1 Hypsibius dujardini | reverse complement strand
GGGTATCGTAATTTTTAGAGTTGTGAAATACAACTTTTATTCGGTAGAGGTTATTTCTTATTTTTAAATTACACTGCGAATGAGCAGGTCCACGATATTCACCAGTAAAATGATCGTGATCTTTAACTTTAATTAAAGCTTCATCGTACTCATTGAAAGTTTCTTTACAGACATAACAGTGTGTAGCTTTATTATGCTCTTTTATTTGATCGTCACTCATTATGATCAGTTTATTCTCTTTCAGGATTTCATGAAAATCTTTAGCATATAATTCTAGTTGTTTATAGAAGACATCTATCACTTCGGTTTCGCTTTTTTTACCTCTATAGAGATATGGTTTATGCTCCTTATAAATTGACACTGGTTGCATAGCAACAGAGCAGGCTACGTGGTGATGTGTGTTATAAGACTTTGTTTCACATTCACTGACGTTCGCTACGCTCACTTGCTCGCTTCGCTCATTTCCTTCATCAATTTTTTCCAATGCTTTTAATAAACTCTCTAAGTCACAATATAAAACAAAGGGATGACGGAACTGATAAGGATGGTTTTTAAACTTCATGATATTTTCACCTGGTTGGGGCATTACGGTGACTGCTGATGGGTGTTCGTGACAATATTTTTTGTGACTATTCAGTAATTTTTCAGTACCGTAATGCTTGAAACAAGATAGGCAGAAAAATTGCTTTCCATTATGTTTGCTGACTTGAGCGGATAGTAGGCGACTCACATCTTTTACCCAAACGAAATGGTCAGTGATAGTTTCATTGTTGTCTGTTCCATTTCTAATCATCAATAATGGAACTTCTCTACTATATTGTTCATTTTGATCTCGGTTGTAATACATCGGCCAAAACGACCTAGTTTTATCCTTAAAATAAATAACTCTGACATTGATTTCATTAAGCCTTTCGAATTTTTCTATATCTTTAATCTGCATCGGATATTTTATGTCACCATGTTTTAATTGATTAAAGCATTCTTTGCGTTCTTTGTTTAGTCTTTGCGGATTTTTTTCTTCACCCCAAAACAGGGCAGCACAAACGGACCAAACAAAACAATAATTATCCTCAACGTTATTTACGTTAATACAAGCTTTCTTGTTGGCAACATACGCAGGCAACTCCATATAAGTCCCAGCATTAATGGGGTTACTTTCATTAAATTTTATATCCAAATAGAGAACATGTGTCAGAACAAATCCAGAACCTTTTAGCATCATTTCACTTATGTATGATACAATTTCATTGTTTTTGTCATTTATAAATTTATCGGTTATCCTACTAAGGTTTTCGACTGAAACAGGCTTAGTAGCTGTGGGTACTGTTATGCTTTCAGAGTACTGACCATTGAAATTGTTCCTCATCATAGTTGTGGAAAGTGTAAAAATAACTTTGTAGGCACGCATTCTTTCAAATTGTCTGGTAAGTAGTTCTGTTACAGGCGCTCGAACTAAATCAAGGTACTGACTAGCTAAATCCTTTCCATAACTTACATCATTTGATGGAGTAGCGTTCAGAGTGATTCTATAAGTTTGGGTTGCATTCTCTAAAGCACTACTGTCTAATTCGACACTATAAGGGTCAAACAAACCCTTCACATTAATATTTACTTCCTCTTCCAGTGGTTGTTCTGCTTCCTTATAAATATTATCTAGGGTAACTCGGTTTTCATAGTCTTCAATAATTTGAATATAATTGTTGACTTCTTCAGTCGTAGCTCTTCGTGAAATAGTAGTTGTTTCATATCCTGGAATACGCTTCAATCTTTCATTTGTTCTGCTTATCTTTTCAAAATGACGAGAAATTAACCGAAGATCAGCCATTGTAAAGTAGCCTGAACAAAATTTCTAGTATGATATATTGGAAAAATAAAATCAATTTAAAAAAGATGTAATTAACAAGATTTGTTTTTGTAGTAGCGTTGTAAGCTCTCCTCTTTATTTCTTTGATAAGCTTCGGTTGTTTTGAATTTTTGAATGAAGTATTGTTTCTTTTTTTCAACGTAGAGTTTATATTTTTCTTGATCTTCTTTCAACCTAAGGTAGTAGTTTCTCTGAGCTCGCTTCTGAGCTTCAGTACTAGGCATTTTCTAATTCTTGTAGGCAAAGTTTGTGTTGTGTACGATACAGCTATTACTACATCAAAATAAATTCAATGTTAAAAACTCATATATAATTGTGTAAACACGTTTTATCTGAAACATTTCAGTACTCACTTTCTCCAGGATGTATTGACAAACAACAACAAAAACATTTTTTTTGTGTTTATATAATTATCCCTTAACACCCGTTAACACCCGCTGACACACGCTGACACCCGTTGACACCCGTTGACATGCTCTATTTTTCTCATATAGTATCTGGTCAATACAAAAGGTATTCTTTAGACCACATAAAAGAAACAATAATTTCTGACAGGGGAAATTTGCCAGTCAAAGATACTTGTCGCAATTTAGAGATTTCAAGGACCACCTATTATAAGTATCTAACATTATTCAACATATGTATAAAAAAGGAGTTACATGGAGGAAACCAAACACAGACAAAAAACCAGCTCACTGACGAAGAAACAATCACAAGACTTGACAACAGCACCCCTGTTTCCCACAGACCTGGTATCCGCTAGATTATTACAAAAAGAGAGAGAAAATAGAAATTCAGATATAGAATATTGCTGTCAAATAATAAAAGAAAAAGACGAAATAATCGACACAATAACACAACGAACACGGGATTATTTTGAAGAAAAAAATAAATCTGAAGTTGAGATTGATCTTCCAGGATCTATAAAATTACCTCAGTGTGAAGTTGATCACGTAAAGACACGAGTGAGCAAATTTCTTGAAATTTTGGAAAATGGTATTAAAGGGCCTAGGAAGCTATCTGGAAGCAAAAATTAAAGAAGAAGAATATAAAAAAGATTTAAATAATACGTTGAATTACTGTGTGTCAGAACTTGGAATAAATATCATTAAAATAGATTTCAGTTTTATCATAAGATGTTTCCTTATAATAATTTTGTCAATCGTAATTGCAATTTATCTCTATGCTAAATTTAAGAAACTTATGATAACTAACACTCGATCTAAAACAGTTACTACACATCATTCTTAAACAATGCTTCTCGATTGAAAACATTATTACGACGATTACTTACATTTATTTTTTTGTATACAATAAAGTTAATTATGATATTTAGGGAGGTGAATAGTATTTCAGCAATACCCAAACTTGCATTACTCCAGCTATTAACAGTTTGCTGATTGCAGTAATCTTTACATGTATCTGAAATAGCTCTAGTTGCAGTTTCAGTTAAGAAAGTCATTGTGGTATTATCTAAAGCCATGAATCTCAAAAGTCTTTTCTACGATCCAAAAACCGGCTACCAGTCAGTATCTAAGCTAAAACATAAACTGGACAATAAAGATTTAACTTCTATAGAGATACAAAAATATCTTAAAAGTCAGTACACTAACCAAGTCAATAAGGAATCTAGAAAACCAAAAAAATTTAATACAGTTCACGCGTACTTTCCTAGGCAGAATTACCAAATAGATGTGATGATTTATGATCGCTTTATGTTCAACCACTATAAGTACATACTGGTATGTATTGATGTCTACTCTCGCTACTTGCAACTTATTGCAATGACCAACCGACGTTTTCCTACTATTATGGAAAATCTAGAAAAGATGTTTGAACATATGGGCAAACCTCAGAGCATAAACGCAGACAATGAGTTTAATACAAAGCAGTTTAACAACTACTGTGAAAAAAATAATGTAACCACGTACTTCTCTGACCCTAATGAGATAAACAAAAACGCAATAGTAGAGCGAGTAAATAGAACAGTGGCACAGATGATTCAAAAGTGGCGAACCGCCACAGGTTTGAGAGCATGGTACAAAGTGCTGCCAGACATACAAGACAACTATAATAACACTTTTCACTCTACAATAAAAGCAATACCAATAGATGTGTTTAATAACCAGGATGAAAACAAGCAGGAGTACGTTAGTATTGAGCCTAAAATTAAAGTTGGAGATAAAGTACGTATTTCACTCTACAGAAAGACATTTGATAAAGGTGATCGACTGCGGTATACTACAGATTTATATGAAGTGGTTGAACGGGTTAAACATCGCTTTAGATTGCGAAACATTGAAACTAAAAGTAACGTAAGAAAGCTGTATAAAGAATACGAGTTATTAGTTGTTAATGATGTTGCTAGTATTACTGCTAAGGAAATAGCTCCTCTAACAGCAGCAAACAACTAATCTCAGCATTATCTGACATTTTGAAAACAGCAGTAATAATTTCATCTTTTTTTGTTGTGTGAATGAGGTTAAAGGTATAGAACTTTTCAATCGCCAAAAATGACTTCTCAAATATGACATTATGATTAAAAGCATGAAAAGTAGTAGGATATTGACTAATTAATTTAATCATTGTGACTCCGTTCATTTTAAGTTGTGCAAAAATAGAAACAGTTTTAATTGCTGCAATCTTTATACCGCTTAGAGTTACTAGTTTGGAATCCTCACCCATACCATAATCTTTCTGACTGTAAAGAAATCCTGATTTAGTGAAAACGTTTGCTGATCCTAATGACTTGCCAGGACTATAAGTATATTTAGATTGTGTTAGTATGGTTTCAAGCATAAATCTACATGCGCTGGGGGTACTTGCTTTTACATATCTGAGTTTGTTGTTAGTGAGATAAAGAGGTGGTTCGCATACGATGGAAAGACCGTTGCTTTTTGACAATCCTCCGTTTGAGTTTAGTGGCAAAATGATTTGTTCGTTTTCATATTTTAATCCTTTACCTAAAACAGGCTTAATTTTTTGCGTATCTATCTTTAGCGTTAACAGTTCATCAGATGTTGTCATTGATAGTGGGTCTAAGCATTGTACATTTTTGAGTGAATTACTTGAGGATAGTGTTATACCGAGGTCTTTATTCTTATTTTCTGAAACATATTCCTCTTTCGAACTTTGTAATTGGCTTACCAAGACTTGTGTGCAAGACATTTTTGCTTTTTATACTTATAAATTTAAATCTCTGGGTAAATACTTGGACTACTTTCAATCGGAGCAGAAGGTTGGGTGATAGGTTTCGTATCATTTGCAATAAGATATATTTTCTCGTTCAGCATCTTGCAGTATTTCTGAAATATACCAATCAATATTAGATCAATATTTTTCAATCGTTTCGGTTTTTTAATAACAGCAAAAAGGTTTTCAATGATGTTGCATGTCTGATTCAAATACTCAAAACGATTAATAGGTGACATAGCAAGTTTCTCAGTCGTGAGACGGCATCTCTTAAGCTTGACATCGATTGTTTCCTTATCCTCTTTTTTCACTTCTTTCAAATCTCTAACGAAAATTCGGAACTGTTCAAGAATATCGTTAAAGTCGCTTATCTCAGGATAAAGCCTCGAAAATGATGATGACTCCATTTTACCGTAAGTTGTGTTTACACTATAAGGAAGCAAAAAAAATGTTCTTTTAAGAAGCTACTTATTTGTAACCATCTTATTGACTGCATATCCACCAAGAGCAGTAGCCCCACCAAGAGCCGCTGCTTTAGCCGCAGCTATTCCAGCCGGAATCAAAGCAGCAAGAAATGGTAAAAATCCTCCTGTTTGTTTATCAGGGATTAAATAATATTGATGAGGTATTTTATTTATTTTGATTGGTTGTAAAGGATTCTCGGGTAGCTGGAAATCTTCTGGCACAAATCCATTGCCTAATTTGTGATGAAATGCTTCCTTATGGTTCTTACCCTTAAGAGTTTTTGTATTACCACTATACCTAACTGATGAAGATTTTTTTGTATTAGTAGCATTGATTTTAGTAGCTTTTTTATTGCTTGAACGAAGAGCACCACTACCTGCTTGTGTTTTAATAGTCTGATTCCATCCTGCTCCCTTCTGAATATACAACTTTTCCGACTTCTTTTTTATATCTATCACCTTTGTAAACTTTTTACCTGTAACTTCGAAAGTCATCTGCTGTTCGTCATCAAGTATTTCTTTTGCAACAGTTTTTGCTGCAGAGGTATAAGAAGTACTAGTCACCTCATACTTTTCCCCGTTCTTATCTGTTACGATGAAAGTGTTCATGATTTTTTTTATAGCTATATAGGAGGGTAAATAAAAAATGGCGAGCTATGTCGTGGACAACTTCAAGTTTGGGTTTGCCTCTACTTCAGACAAAGGGGTGGGGGAGCTTTTAGACACACAAGTTTGCTGGAAGTTTTCTGACAATAAAAAGTATGTGTGTGATATTAATAATGGATATATGAGGTGCAATCACAATACACTGCTTTCTTCTGAGAATAAAATTATTATTCATCACGGTACTAACATTACTAATAAAGAAGTAAAGACTGATAACTATCGAAATATAGAATCACTACTTGTAGCTCTTAATAAAGCAATAGTAGGAAGTGGACAGTTTAGTGTTTACAATGAGGATAAACGATTTCTTCAGCTAAAGGTTCTGACAAATTACAAAATAGAATTCAGAGACGATAGTCCGATCTTACACACGGGGTTCGAGAAAAAAATATATGAAGCCGGCACTTACATTGCTAAAACATTTTGGAGTAAGTCAGGAAGAAAAGAGTTAGTATACGTTACTCTACCTAATATTGTAAACAGTGGAATGGTGAGGCACATCACCTCCAATAACACTAATATTTCAAATATAGTAGGGTTACTGGTACTCATGGATGGTAAAGATGATAGTGATTACATAATTATCTCAAGTAATGACTTTGTGGGAGTTGATGTGTCACCACATAGTCAGTTTACTGGTACTTTGAAGCTATTTTACAACACAGGACAGCTATTAGAATTCGACCGAAGTAATCTATTAGAGAATGATGTAAACTTTGAATTATGGTTCTCTATGCGGGCTGTGTAATACAGCATACACACACTCTCTCCAACACACAGCACACCACCAGTTCAGACCACACCTTTTTTTTGTTTTTTTACTTTTTCTAATATATGGTCAAAATGAGGTGTTTCGTCTGTGAGCTCACAGACGAAAACGCGAAAACGCTAAAAAGGGGTTTTTGAGCAATTTTGAAAAAATGGTTAATGAAAATAGGCTAGTTTATACTAATTTAGATATGTTTTGACCCTAAAATAGCTAATATTTAAAATAGTAAGAATTACATAAAAAATATTATTTTTGTTGGAAATAAAATTGTGCCAGAAATTGTGCCAGAACTCTCGTATTACCACTACTTCTGTCTGTTTGTCTGTCTGTCTGTCTGTCTGCCTGCCTGCCTGCCTGTCTGTCTGTCTGCTTGCCTGTCTGTCTGTCTGTCTGTTTGTCTGTTTGATTGTCTGTCTGCCTGTCTGCCTGATTGTCTATCTGTCTGTCTGACTGCCCTATTTCACACATGCTTAAGCCTCAGCCATGAATATGGTTTGGATTTTAGATTCTTTCGACTTTGATACAGTGAACGTCCCCCGTATCTTCGGCCACGGGATGATTGAGCAAGACTGGATCCAATCAACCTACATCCCGTCCATCCTGGAGGGCATCATCGCCGACTGCAAAAATCCCCAAATCCTCAACGATATCGCTCAGAAAATCTACGTTCGTTACGGCTTCTCCCATCTCACTCAACATGATGACTTGCGCAAGCAGATTGTCCGTGTACGTGTCTTATAGTACTATCCCGTGTTGCCTGGATCTTGCAAATCGAGCGTTACTCGACGATTGAGTGAAATGTTTTCTTCCACACCCGTCAGCTGACAACAGATGTTTTCTACGCCGTTCCGGCCATGAAGGAAAGCAGCATGTACGCCAAGAAATCGACCACCGGCCTGGGCAACCAGTTGTACGTGGTGTCGAGTGAGGAGAACTTCGAACCGGGATGTGAGTAAACTAAAACAACTTCTAGGACACTCTATAAATAAATAACTGCCCATGTCTTAATCCAAGTCCGCGTCATTTTTCTGCGAAATGAAAGTGATGGGCGTCTGTCAACACCACCGAGGGACATGATTTGTTTTCCTGTTTTCCTTCAGCTCTCTTGCCGAGTCCGGAAGTGATGCATCTGTTTGGTCATGTGAAGGGAGACTCAGCTAGTCAGAACCGCTCGAGCGAGCAAGTGACGAGAGAGTTGCGTCGGCTTGTCGGACATGTCGTACGCCATGGGTAAGGCAGACAGACAAACAGACAGACAGACAGACAGACAGACAGACAGACAGATAGATAAATAGACACACAGACAGACACACAGACACACAGACAGATAGGCAGGCAGGCAGACAGACAGAAAACCTGATGTTAAAGACGCATTAAGAGTGACTCCATTGTCTACGTAGCAATGCCTTCGGAGGTCAGTTCAACCCGAAGCTCGGCAATCGTCTACTGCTGGGAAGTCGTCACGAGTGGCGCACCGACTTTGTGAACGGCCAACTGGAAGGACTGACCACTTTCTGGAATGAAGTCATGGCCACTCAGTGCAACCCACTCCCTGGACAGACCAGATCTTAAGTGTTTTAGCATGCCCAAGGACACTTTTATTTGCAAATGCGTATTCTCGAATCTCGTACAGTCCAGTATTTGGAATTTTTATCAGTATGCACGACTTTAAGGTTCATTTTTAGTACTGCGGGACTCGGGGCTTGAAGTGTCGAAACCTAGAGAGTAGGTAAAACATATTCAATTAGCTCTACGCACGCCTACAGTCTCCGGCCCGTTCTGTTTAGGATATTAACCTGGTTGTGACTGTGAATTCACCGAAAAAGGGAATTTTTCCGCTTGACAGCTGGCGCCGCCTGTTGGGTGTAACTTTCAACCAATCAGCGTGTAAATCAGGCAATCAATCAATCAATGACTGTGAATTCGCCGAAAAAGGGAATTTTTCCGCTTGACAGCTGGCGCCGCCTGTTGGGTGTATCTTTCAACCAATCAGCGTTGCAATCACGCAATCAATCAATCAATGACTGTGAGTTCGCCGAAAAAGGGGAATTTTTCCGCTTGACAGCTGGCGCCGCCTGTTGGGTGTATCTTTCTACCAATCAGCGCGTCAATCACGCAATCAATCAATCAATGCCTGTGAATTCACCGAAAAAGGGAATTTTTCCGCTTGACAGCTGGCGCCGCCTGTTGGGTGAATCTTTCAACCAATCAGCACGTCAATCACGCAATCAATCAATCGATGACTGAGAATTCGCCGAAAAAGGGAATTTTTCCGCTTGACAGCTGGCGCCGCCTGTTGGGTGTATCTTTCAACCAATCAGCGTGTCAATCACGCAATCAATCAATCAATGACTGTCTCCTGTGTCCGGTTCATGAAATGCGAATCAAGTAATCAAGCGACAAGCGCATTGAAACTGACAGCTAGGCAATCAAACAACCAATTCTCGAATTATATTTACATTTTTTTTCTCTTCATTCTCCCGCTCATTCAGCCGGCCGGGAATATTTTCACTTGCCATCCTGAATTTCTGACTGTCAGGAGTTTTCTGCGTTTTATTTATTGTTTTTTAACTATGGAGCCTGATTCGGGTAATCTTCGGGCCGCAGTGGTCCGCAATCTGGAGTGCCTCACCGACTACGAACGCAATCGCATCAAACAAGTCCTCATGCGGGATGAACAGCTGCAGCGCGTGCACAGTCAGCGAGTCAAGTGAGTCTTTCGCATGAATTTTGTCAACATTCAATTCAATCAATAGATCCATCAATCGTTGCTGTACAATGAGCCAATCAACTAATCAAGCGATTCATCAACGGATTTCACTAGCAACTGCTGAGCCGAATAATCAAGCAATCAATGCTTCGTTCTCATATTCATCAACAATTAATTCAATTCATTTTTATTCAATCGATCAATCAAGCGATTTATCAACCGATTAGACGAGGAACTGCTGAGGCGAATAATCAAGCAATCAATGCTTAGTTCTCATATTCATCAACAATTAATTCAATCCATTTTGATTCAATCGATCAATCAAGCGATTTATCAAGCGATTACACGAGGAACTGCTAAAGCGAATAATCAAGCAATCAATGCTTCGTTCTCATATTCATCAACAATTAATTCAATCAATTTTGATTCAATCGATCAATCAATCGATCAATCAAGCGATTACACGAGGAACTGCTGAGGCGAATAATCAAGCAATCAATGCTTCGTTGTTATGTTCGTGTTGTTTCGTTTAAGTTTTGGTTTTTCTAGTACTTTGAAAGTGGAATTGGATGATCTGCGTCGCAACCAGGAAGCCAAGGCGGATTCTCTTGCAGCCAGCTATATTTGCACCGTCTGTGAAAAGGAGCTGCATCGATTTTTCTCGAAGAAGGCTGCTTGCGCGGGCTGCTTTCGAGTTGTCTGTCTGGCGTGTGTCCAAGTCGTGGATGGACCGCCGAAACAGTCATTTTGCCGTCTTTGCACCAAAGGCTGGTAAGACATATTTCACAACTTCCTCAAGAAAAAAAAATTCTGTTGAAATATGCCTTTCTTTTTTTTCAGGCAAATTTGGCAGACTTCCGGGGAGTGGATGGAGGTGGAACGCCGTGAGGGTATTTCCGCCAGTCCCATGGCAGCGTTCATACTACGCGAGGGTCTGCGCCACACACTCAGCGCGGACGATTTGGGACACATGGACGTACGCGGCAGTCAAAACGCAACCCGAGAAGCAGCTGACGAAGTCGCCCCGCGAAAGCACCGCAAACTCCACCGCGGTCAAGACGGCCTGGATGGGGACGCGCAATTCCTCCGTCGTAGCTTGCACATCAACGCTGAAATCCCAATCGGTAACATGCCCAGACAGACAGACAGACAGTCAGTCAGACACTCAGACAGGCAGACACTCAGACAAACAG
Organism: Hypsibius dujardini; assembly: GCA_001579985.1. Classification (NCBI taxonomy): domain Eukaryota; kingdom Metazoa; phylum Tardigrada; class Eutardigrada; order Parachela; family Hypsibiidae; genus Hypsibius; species Hypsibius dujardini. Next base: position 937 of record LRSR01014723.1, on the reverse strand, counting down.
ACAGACAGACAGTCAGTCAGACACTCAGTCAGTCAGACAGACAGACAGACAGACAGACAATCAGACAGACAGACAGACAATCAGACAGACAGACAGGCAGACAGTCAGACAGTCAGACAGACAGGTAGGCAGGCAGACAGACAGACAGGTAGGCAGACAGTCAGTCAGGCAGGCAGGCAGACAGACAGGCAGGCAGGCAGACAGGCAGACGGTTATATATTCGTTGGTTGTTTTCGTTTTCTAGAGCTGCATAGCGAGTACAGCGTTCTGTCTCCACTGAAGAAGAACCTCACCAAAATGGAGGACCGAATCATCAGCGGACTTCGTCGTCACACCAAAAGCGATGCCTTCCTGTTTAGCCACAGCGCTGCAGCCGTTGCATCGGAACTGCTGGAACAGACTTTCCTCAACGCTGACGGTGCGACTGGCGTAAATTCTGAGTCCAAACGTCCCATCCAGAACACGCGGACAAACGCCATTCCTGTTGGCTCTTCACTTCCGGTTCATACCGACGCCTCGGCCATTGTCGAGTTTAAGCCCATCGGGCATGACATCGAAACCGCACCCCGCCATCCGTCCAAGCGGTTGAAGCCGGAGGGCAATATCCCGATGGGGAAAAGCATGTTTAATCCGCCGCCGATGTTGGTCTCGGACCCGCAACTCCGAATCGCCTTCAATTACGATGATGGTGCACCACTTTGTGTTACGGCCTGGGCCTTGATTGATTGATTCATTAGCGTCGTTTCCGAAGTTTTTCATCCCAACCACTGTAAAACCGTTTGATTCCAAGAATTTGGGCCCCGCCCACTCCGAATTCAATTTAAAATCGATTGACATCAGCAGAATCTTATTTGAGACCCAGGGGGCGGAGCTATGGGTCATTTCTGCAATGTCACTCGGAAGTCTAGATTGAAACCAGCTCATAGCTCCGCCCCCT
>LRSR01014720.1:0-20332 GCA_001579985.1 Hypsibius dujardini | reverse complement strand
TGTTAAAGTCCTGAAGGATTAATTGCAGCTGCTGCGATGCATTCCACGCAGCTGAAGCAAACCTTTGGCTCGTTAATTGGATGGGACAATTTTTGGGGAGAGAAGATGGTAACAAGGTCATTTGGAATATGAAATAGGAAGTGCTACTGCTGTCATGCAAAAGATACAACTTGGTCCAGTTCATTTTGGCGAAAAGTGCGCAGTAGACGATGCCATTTTCAGGACTCAAAGGGGAAGTCGTCACGTGGCTGGGGTAAACGTTGCGATTACCCATTTCTTCAGCATAATCCATGCTGCAAGATACCCTCCAATGATACACTACGCAATACTTGTGTATTTTACTAGATCATTTAAAAATGCAAATGCAGACCTTGTTATAAGAAGAACATCCCAAGCGGCGGCTAGTTCGTTCAGCAAGCGAACCTCAAAACACCCTACAAACATTAGGCCATACAAACCGGCTTCCGGGTTTCGGCTTGGTAAAGCCATTTCATGAACATTTCATTTTAATTGGAATTTTAGCAATAAGTGGAGAGGCAAAGTTGATTCGGGTATTACAAAGATCCTTGATAGAAAGCTGGCATTAGGTAAAATGACTTTTGTCTAAAACAAAAATTTGTCAGCTGCGTCAGTCAGTGACATATACACCGGATAAGTCAGACTTGTCCGTATAGTGAATCCTGTGCTTCCATCTTTTGATAATTTAAATATTTATCCTCAACATGGAAACTGACAATGACTCAAGGCTAGACTCAAGGAGCAGAGGGAGAAAGGAGCTACTAATGGCTTATTTATGGTTTGCATTCATAATGCAAATGACAAGGTGGACTGACCTGGTGTAATAATAACAGTCAACACCTCGTCCCCGTCATACTTTTTGGTGTAGTACCATTTGGAAAGTTCATATTGGATATTGTCGCGTAGACTGGGACAATCGGTCAAGCGTTCAGTAGATAACATTTCCGATGTCCAGTTGAATTGGGGATAGGTGCGACGAATGGCATCCAATCCCGTGAGAATGCCTGGAGCAAGTTGAGAGAGGGAAGTGCTGTCACGCCAGCTAAAGAATCCAGGGGACACAATGTTAACACGGAGTCCTGTAGCCGCACCGACTAATAACAGCCGCAACAACAACACCCATAGACTGGCTCGCTTCAAGGCAAAATAGCAAACCATTTGGAAGAAATGATGGTCATTAGAACTAATTTTCCTGTACTTTACTGGGAATGAAGGGTAGGTCGCAGTATAGTTGCAGGATAAGAAAGTACTCTCACTGCTCTCGCATACTTAAAGGTGATACCGCAAGAGGGAGTTGCTTATCGTATCTCATATGGTGTAGGGTAGTTGTAAAAATATTTATATAGGAAATAGTGTTGTGATATATATTGTGTGTACAGTATTCACAAGTGATCAATTGTCTGGCTAGGTTAAATCAACAGATGAGCCTGGCGAACTACAAAGGGGGAGGATAGCCTTTCGGGTTAACATTTATTCATAAGAACATTAAAATGAAATGATATTTCAATCACAATTCATACCCCTAGAGGGCCCTGTACAATCAAATACTTAGTATGGATTTATGTCTAGTCCGAGGAACAAAGTGTTAATATAACACTTATATGAATATGATTGTATGTCTTATATATATACTCAATGAATATCCATGACACCTGGAGTGCTGCGTGCTACTCTACAGCCTCATCATGGGTTCCATATACAATACCGTAAATTTACAGCATATACAGCCAATGTTTCCGCTGGCATTCTCATCAAATCAGCGGGGCAGCATATCTCTCTTGGTCATGCCAATAAAACCAAATTTTCTGCAGAGATATTTACTGCCAAGACCGTGTCACATAATCAGGATAAATATCAGTGGTCACAACGAGGTCCCTCTGTATTCTGAATGCCACATCGCCTGATTGGGGTTCATTGCCGAAGAAAATGACATCGAGGAATAACTCCCTACCGCAAGCTAAGACCTTTTAAAGGATTTCAAGGAAACTTTCATGCAAAAATATTGGCTATCGTCCCATATCAGCGGACACCTGCAAGTTTTGGTGGACAGATTGGGGGGGGGGAGAGAGAATTCACAAGAGGTTTCTAATTATCGGCGTCGGTTTAGGTTTACAGAATACTTGCAAAGACATTTGTGCTGACCAAAAGGTTAGAAAATGATGGTGGATGCACATGAATTAGTGGTCAGAAAGGTGCGGCCATGATTGGCTGTTGTGAAAACTAACTAGGAGGGTATTAAAAGTGGAATGGCTTATGTTGAGGAGCAGTGCCAGGCAGGATATGAATAAGTAGATAGCCATTCTCTGCAACACAGACCGGAAATGTTGTGGTAGATTTTACTTCAGAACAAGATAATTCGGATTGAGAATCTACCAGCGAGCGTGTCTGACGCGATGTTCACGGACCTGTCTGAAAAGTCAAAGGAAGTCTCTCACGTTGAAATACACCGGTAACATAATTAATGCAGGAACGTTTATCTCGTCGTGTCAAAACATATTACTTGGCTTACGTGCGGGATCCCATAATATATTCAGAACAGAGAGGAAGCAGTAACCGTTGTGGTTATGATAATCTTCCAGAAGCGAATTTCTAAAATTCAGAAAATGTTTCACTTTTTCACTTTTACACGCTACTTTTACACTTGATGACCTTCTTTTACCAGACAACCACTTCGTTTTGTAACCCGAGAACCCCCATCTTAATGAACCGTCTTCGGTTCATCAAGCAAAAAATCATGGCCTTTAACCAGGTCGCATTAGGTATCAGTTCCGCAGAAAGCGCTCGGTAAAAGAATCGGTTGTTGATGCAAAACAAGTTTAGTAGTCAATAATATGGCGGCTTCAATAGAATATTTATTGAATATAGAATAAATCAGATATTTCTGGCACATTTCAGGTAAATTGTAAACTTGCCACAAACCTTGAAAACACCGGTCAAGATGTCAAAGCAGCTCACTGTATCTTCATGAGCGACAGCAGCATGTGCAAGCATACGGAGCAGTCTAACTTCAAGCTCAAAACTACTGTTCAAAAGCCGATCGGAAAGAGCTATTCCTCCCGCTGGACGCCCAAACCACTCACAATAATTTCCTTTGCAAATCGCCTGTGGATTTACAGACACATATAGGTTTGTTCTGAACTTATCCCGCACGGGCTGGTAGAGAGAGAGAGGCGAAGAGACAGATAGGCAGACAGCTAGTCAGAAAAGCAGGAAGGCAGACAGACAGAAATATTAATCCCGTTAGGGGAGATAAAAATTAGAATACAACAAGAAGGAAACCTCTGCCGTGAGTTCTACAGCAATGTGGCCAGCAGGGACGATAGGACGTGTCTGAAAATGGGTCTAAATTATAATTATCAATTGCACCATATCATGTGTTGATTCTGCGCTGTATTTCACCCTTGCTTGGTACTCCCAGCGAACGGCCAGACGACGCCCTAAATCAGTAGAGTATCAAGATCCATGGTATAACGCTCGGGTAATGATGATGACTGTTCGGTAGGCTAGTCGCACGAGCTCAAGTCAAAGAAAGAACACTGCTAGCCATTGGACCAAGTGCCTCTGTATTGCGCGTATGTGCAAGTTTCGGCTCTAACCTCATCGTTGCCGTCAAAGTTTGCCAAGTAAAATCCTCCCACGAAGGGTGATAAAATGGCGTTATAACTAGGAATACCTTTTCGGATGGTAATAGTTCATTATCGAAAGGTAGATACAGTAGCCGAGTCAGTTACTTCAAATGTTAGTGACATATTTTTCATATTTATAATCTAAGTGTCAATCTATATGCTACCTTTTAAACTCTCTTTGCAGGATGGCAAAAAAATCACGAATCATTATTGTGAATTTAGATGCTTACGTGTTCCCCATAGGTTAGGTTAAGTTTTGCAGGAGTTATCTGCAATAGAAATAAAAATGGATAATAAAAGGCAGTAAAACCGGGATATGGCACTTCTTTGCAGTAAAGTCAAGCTAATTAGAATGATTCACTGTTCCCTGGTATTTTTCTTGTTGAGTCGTATCAGAACTTTGCGAAGGCCAAATGAACTCTCAAGAAGAGTAGCACCACAGTATACAACCATTTGCAAGATCCCTTCTAGGAGGGAGGGACGGGAGTATGTAACTGTGCTTGTCTTAACGAAAGAGTCATACTGTACCCCTGCTTTTGCTGTTAAAGTCCTCAAGAATTGACTCTTGACAATTCTAAGACATTCCCATCGGCCGAGGAGAACTATTGATGAGTTATTTGTTGAGAGGCACGGTACGATAGGATGAACAACGATGAGTGTCATGGAGTAGATGAATTCTGCTCCAGTTCATCTTGACGAAGATCGCGCAGTAGATGATACCCTTCTCCGGGGTCATCGGGGAAGGAGTTACCTAACTTGGATGGGTCCTTGGTAAAGTCCTTGCTAAATCACTCACCAAACTATATCCAGCTCACTCATCTAAATGCAACGGAATACAAACATCGTAATGAAAAGAGCATTCCATGCGGCGGCTAATTTGTTCAGCAAGCGACTCTCAAAACATCCTATAAATTGTATGGACAAAGCAATTGTGTACTTCAATGCTGCAATATCGGCAATGGAAACGCATTGCGCTTATATACGACAACTTTTTGAAGCATATATATGTTATTTTTTTATTAATTTTTGGTTAATGCTTGGCGGCTTGACACTTGATATATAACATTAATTATTGATATTTAACATTAATTATTGTATTTAACATTAATTATTATATTTAACATTAATTATTGATATGAACTGAACTGAACTGCCCAATGCTAGTCAGCAACATCAGCTGTAGAGCGATGGCATGCAGTTTGACCTCAGTCTATTAAACAACAAGAAGCAGCAAGAAAATATATGGTCTAAGAGCCAAGCTACAGAGTACAGATATCTTATTTGGTTTTGTTATGAATCATTTTCCGAAGTCAGATGAATTACGAAAGAGTAGGTTTCTCGAATATCATTAAATCTCTCATGGATTAGAAAGCTCATTTTGGGCTAATCTAAACAAGCTGCAACCAATAAAAAAGCAGTCTTGTATTATTGTATTCGTCTGGTTTCAGCTGAAGCTGTGATCGCTTTTACGGACATTTGAAGATACGCGCACAACAACCGGATCGTTTTCTAGAATCTCAATTTGGCGGAAAATATCCTTTTTTGAAACGGAAGATGGGTCCGAGAACTTTGTACCATGCTTGGAGATGGTTGAGCGCTTTCCAAAAGTCTGTCAATAAAGGCAGTCTTATCAATTCCTCTCCTGCTTTGTGGAATAGTAGTCGGTCTTACGTTTTGACTGCGTTTGTGTGACTGACGAGCCGCGGCCATGACCAAAACAATAAAAGCACAAAACGCGCCAATGGCCAGTGCTAACATCCAAATTCTTGTTGAGTTTCGCATCCCTGGAGTGTCAAATGCGATGCGTCAATTTTAATTGCAAAAGAAGAATTGAATTGAACATTTCAAACGAAATACCTTTGATATGATGGTGTTGGTTTTGGTAGTTGTTTGAAGCTTGAGTAATATTGACCATCACACTGGTATGATAAAGCTCATCGCCAACTTGAGTGACTACCGTGACCCGATAAGCATCTGCAGGCTCGGTTGTAGAGATATTAAAAGTGTACTCAGTTGTGTGGAAGCGGGACAACTTGCCGCTCGTTGTCTGCTCTGAACAATTGAGGGTCATGTTGAAGAGCATTTCTGTTCCTGTCACAAGGGAGCACGATCGAACCGTCTGCGCGAAAGCAACGACGGAGGTTGCGTTTGGTAATAGCATAAGAATCCGGCTAGATACCCGCAGCTGTTTAACAGCTGATTTTGCAATACGTTGCAAAATGGCATCTATCCTCACCACATCCATCCCTTAAAACAATCCACGACAGTCATTTTATTCATGTCACTTATTTCATATTAAATGAGTTAATTTCTTACCGATTGTTGGATTTTTAAATTGCACGTTGAGTGGGGAGGAAGTACCGATGCTGTTGGTGGCTCGACACGTTAAATATCTGCTTCCATTGATAGACCAGCCGTAACGCCAATCTTGGCTTGACATGCTTATACGGATGATCGCACTTTCACTTGTGTCTTTGTTTGGAACGCGCTCCATTGAGGTATCGTTTAATGGATGACCGTAATAATTTCCTCCGTTACCGACCCAACTATCAACCAATAAAATACATGTGAAAGTTCGCAAAAATGTTTGATTTGTGTGACGAACCATTCCAAGACGATGGGGTTGAGGTGTTCGGTGTCATCGTGGACTATCACATCTAATTCCATGTGACTTTGTTCCTTTTCAACATAAACGGAACGAACGCCCATGAAACCCAAGAGGCTAGCGTCCAGCATAGGCGGCGCTAGATATCAACAAAACAAGAAATATGGAAATTTAAGTAGATATAAAATAATTTTGTTGTAGGTCACGTTTACTGATACCTTTGACTAGTACGTCGTGAAAGACTCTTTCGGCTTGACCAAACACGCTCCTTGTTTCGCATCGATATCGACCACTATGTTCCCTTGTTGCAACCAGACCAGCCCCGATCTGTTCCATCATTTCCCCTCCCTCACGCAGCATAATGTGTTGGTTGGACACGACAGGATAGGAAACGTTCTGACCATCTCCGTCCTGTCGAATAGCGCGCACGTTCCACAGCGGTGCAGAGCTTTCCACTAAGCAGAACAACTTAAAAAGTTCCCCCACGATCGGTTCCCGCGGTGCACTATAGAACTCGGTGATAACCGGGGGACGACCCTTGACTAGATGTACTTTTACGCTGGCTGTGTTTGTGTTTGCGCTGTTTTGTGAGATGTGTTCCGTTGAAATAGGCAATGGCGGAAGTAGGAGCAGATCAGTTATCTGGAACGCCAGGCAGACAATTTCAGCGCCTGCATGCTGTTCCTCCGCCAGGAATACAAAGCTGGCGGTGCTGTTCATAATCGGTGGGAATTGTGTCTCGCTCAATCCTGATTTGAAGCTGATGTCTTTGCTAGAAATTTCTTCTACAGTTCCGTTCTGGTAATGGATTACGAAACGGAACAATGGAGGGGGATTAGCAGCCGGAGCTGAGCACGTGATTTTGTTGGTGATAGTATTGACAAAATCGGTCTGTTCCAAAGCGATATTCACTTGACTGATCGGAGAGAGGACATTCAGAGTCACCTAAAATATCAAACAGAAGATTCAAGTGGCCTGTTAATTAAGATCGAGCAAGAGAATTGACGTACCGAAGCAGAAGATGCATTTCGTCCATGACAGACAAAGGTCGGTTGCGTGTCCTTTTTACTGGACGCGATGTAAGTACGATAGGCCAGAGTACCCGCCATAGCCATGCTGTCTGAGGTTAGCTTCTCACCCCGAAGGGTCCAGGAAAATGGTCGTCGAATAATTCCTCCCGTGGAGGATTGCGTTGTGTCGTTTCGACAATGGCATGTCAAGTGAAAGAGCTTGTCCTCTTCCACTGCGATGACTCTGTCGTTAAATTCCATAGTGTCGTCTTGGAATAAAATACTCGGCTCACAAGTATAGCTTTCTTCTGTTTGACCAAAAAATAAGCTATAAACTATCGGTGACTCACGCAGTTGAGCAGATTGCTGTCTTACCTTCGGCTATTGTGAGGGCCATAACATCCTCTATCGGATGAGTGGAATAGGCAGTTAAAGCAGAATCTGCGACACCTTGAAAGCGTTCATCTTCAACAAACCGATCAGCATTTCCAGGTTTGACTCCGTTAACTAGTAGATCCCATATCGCGCTGTCCGTATTTGATGCTTGACATTGCAAGTTCCACTGAAACATGCTCCAGTCTGGTGTGAAAGTAATGCTCTTTTCAATGACGTAGACATTTTTGGTGGTTTCATAAACAGTCGAGGTGATTCGAGGAGCCAAGGTGCGGCTTTCATTACCGCCGCGTACTAGTCGGAAGTCCAATCTGCTTCCGGGGTTCCATCCAGCAGAAACACACGTTATGTTGACTTCTTCATTGACAAACATTGGTTGAGGAGTTTTTAAAATTTGCGTCACCACCGGTCCTGCTGCAAAATACAAACAACAATTTGTTGATTAACCTCTCAACCTATCTTATCCTTTTGCGACTTACAAAGCGTTTCGAGGATAAAACTGTCCGAGTGGATAAGTCCACTTCGGCACTTGAAGGTCGACCGATAAACACTACTATCAGCGGTGACATTGAGGGAAAGCACGACGCCTTCCAGCTCCTGTAGGATCTCGGTTGAACCAGATTCTTTGGTTAGCTGGACTCCGTTTCTTTCCCAATATAGCTGCATGTTGTCGGGAGATGAGGAACCGAGACATCTGCAGCGAATGTCTGTGAAAGTTCGCCCATGAGCGGCTACAATTCGCCTGGAAGTGAGGGGCGCGCCCGTGCTGGCTAGATAAATTTCCGGCTTGCAAGAGCCGGAAGTTGAGGAGAAGTCTGAAGCAATAATCGGTGGTTTTATGGTTATTCCGATTTGGATAGCATTTCCGAAATATCCGCAGCGATAGACTTGATTAGAGGTGAAGTTTGTGAGGTACGTAACGCGTTTCAACTGCACTGCTAACCCTCGCCATGACTTGGAGAAGGCCCATTCAGAAGACTGTTCCGAGGCTGGAACGGAGAGCCAACTTGGCTGATCCCTCAAGGAATTTGTATCATCAACCGAGGTAGAGTCCGCGTTGGAACAGGCACATGCGATAATCCGTTCCCTTCGGAGTTGTACTTCCCCTTGAGTGAGGGTGATTTGTTTTAAGGGCCAGGGGGCAGAGGTGATGGTGAGAACCGTTTGATCCTCCTGGAAGTGATGGATCACTGGGTGGCAACGATTAACAGCTGCTCCATTTTTCGCAAGAACATGTGACAAGAAAAGCAGAGTGACGACACAAATCTGCCGGAGAAGCGTTCCTGCCATATTAGTGGAGAAAAGCAAAGCGACTTCTTGGGAGGTCATGGGTTGCAGAGGTGGGCGCTTATGGGACTATGAATCGGTATTATGCTACATTCGCTTGCATTAGAATTAAGGCTGGCTAAACTGCGCTAGGGCTTGACTGGCTGTCTAGTATACTGACTACAGATACTTTGGAGCCTGTTGAGCTGACCTTTAATCAATGTGATGATAAGTTTACCTACCTTTAGGCTGATAATTGGCTGAATGGGACAAGGAAACACTTAGGTGAATTGCGATTAGAAATCTGCTCCAGGTGGCGCTTCATCTGTTGTCTTACTTTCAACGGTATTGTTTGCATGCGTTGAGGTCGGGGCCCGCTCAAACTCTTTTCACACCGAGGCTAAAAGAGCCCTACGTGCTTATGACGCGTCTAAAAGCGGAGGATGACTACTGCATGTACACCATCTGAATGAATTAGGAACCAATTGTCTGTGACAGAACTTCAATATCGAAGCTGCACAGTGATTGCATAACCTGCTTATATGCAAAGAAGGACGAGAAGATTTGTCAGTGGAGAAATAGTTGTGTTCTTCTACCACTCTACACATTTAGTAGAATACCAAGTAACTTAATTCATCTGGGATCGATAATAGACCAGGAAATTGATTGAAAGCAGCAAAACGATTCTCAGATTTTTATGGGGATGCTTCTATGGATTTGACTCTGAGACTCGTACACAAGGGGCAGGGTTCCAATTATGGGAACTGCTACTCAAGGGTCACCTCTAAAAAGCGAAAAGCGACTGAGTTTAGGCTTTTCAAAATGCTTCTGGTATAGCAATCCGATTATGATGTTTTGATCACTGAGATGGGAATCAAGGAAGGATATTCCAATTGCTGCCGATACGAAAAGGCTTGAAACGATTGCCATCTTTGTCGTCGTATCGTACGCCAAAATTTGAAGGAAGTGCAAAGATACTTACTCCTATTCACAACAGACATCTCTAGTTTTAACGAACTATCTACAGTATTGAAGCTTCGATAACTAACCATCGCAATTCCCCTTTTGCTTTCCAGCCGCCTCAACAACACTCCAGCAAAAGGAAAAAGTGAAGCATGGTGAAGTTGAACCGCAATACCGCCTTGAATTGGAGAAGCAGCACCTGGACCACTGACCCAACAACACCGGCGATGTGGGACTTACTAACAGTCATTTCTCTTGGTATGCGCACAACTTCAATCATCCTCAACTCACTCATGCTCCTACAGCTCATCCTCCATTCCTCACTCCGGATACCCTTCAACATCTGCATCATCTATGCTCAACTTTGGAGATGATCGCTCAAGTTGACGGGTTCGCTGCCGTCGGCTTCAAATTTCACAGAGCTTACTTGTACGGCAACTACGTCGCCCATTCCACCGTTGCCAATTCACATTTCCCCATAACGTCGAATCGACTATGAACGATGAGGAGCCCACTGACCTATTGCCACTATCACAGTCACCCAGTGACCCTCGTCACATGCGTCGCGATGTGTTTTAACGTGCAAGCAGGCACGATAGTTAGTATCATCCAGGATGCACTCTACTATCGCCTGTCCATCTAATTGGGATGTCTGTTCAATTTATACGGGGTGGCTTATCCCTTGATTAGTGCACGACAGCTCCGACCAAATCGACAAGTGATACAGCGCAAATCTCAACCAAAAGTACAAGAGTCAACATTTGATGAAACTACTCCCCATCCAGAACCTTCCGTTAGACCCTTTATTTTGCTGAGCGCCCTTGTATTGTGCAATATTACTTTAATGGGACCGTTGATTGTGGGCTATATTCTCTCTATTTTTTCCCTCGCGATTTGCAGGAGGTTAGAATAGTATTATTTTACGCTCAATCTGTTTTGGATCCGATCCCGTTTATGGTTACTCTTCAGGATTTGTAAAGCATCGTCTTTCGACGCATGGTCGCGCCCCAGAGGTCATATTACATAAAAAGCTTTCTCTTAATCACGTATAGTTGAATGAGATAACTCGCTAATCTCCCTAGTTCTGCACATCCTTGCAAGGGTGATACAAGGACACGCCCAATGGCTCAGCTGTGACTGTGTCTTTTTCGCTAACTTCAAATCACACGGAACACTCATAAGACAGATGCAGATAAACGAGAAAAGGGCTCCTTGGCTGCTTTTCTCGGTTGTCTTCAAAACTAGGGAGATTAACGAGTTTGGAATCGCAAAATAAACGTTTTTTTCTCTCTCAATATCCCAACAGGTACTCTTGTTAAAATCAGTAACTGAATGAAAGAGCACCCTTTCTACTGTCCAGTTCTTCTTCTCTTTGTTCGTCTATTTCAGGTCGGAGAAGTAATTTTATTTCCTGAGCGCTGATTGCTGCTCACCAATCTCTGAATCGATAAGCCAAGGCCGATAATACTCGTTAATGCTGCGCTACTCCTTAAAGGAGAGCGAACAGAAAAACTGGATTGCCGTTGGGAAATACCGGATCCGGATGCAATCCGGATACCCCCGTTCATTATGAATGGGCCGGCTACGGTAAAAAAGTAAGGCGGGTGGGAGGAAGCAAAACTTGGCAAAAAGGAGAGACATTGGAAACTAACGAGATGAAGTATGTACACTCCAGCTTTGTGGGATGACCAGGCGGTTTGATCATCAGGGGGAGCAAGCCAGAGACCACTGAGAGAGGTACCGCCCACACACATCATTAACATGAATTAAGCTGGCCCAAGGGATCGCTCGACTTACAGGGAAGTTACCACGTGATCATTTTTTTGCACGTGATCAATTTAGTGGACGGGCTTTCTCGCCGATTTGACATGTGATTCTACGGTGCATATTAATGGAGTTGTGAGATGAACTCGTTTTCTTACGCAAAGGGTGCTCTGAGTGCCTTACCCAATTGACAAAACATGAAGAGAAAAATTCGAGTTATTTTTAGAGCCTATGTAGGCGTGGCTAGACCAAGTAATGCGCGAGTTTTTAAAATTAGAAAAAGGCAACGTTTTGAAATGGAAAGAGCTGTCTTGTTGGCGTTGGAACACACAGCCACGAATCCAATTGGAGCCACGACGCTTCCCATTGGAAACAAGCAGTCCCAGTTCCACTTTTCTGTCTATTTCCAGTGGCGTGTAGTCAGTATACTCGTACTGCTGGAAACAAAATTCCGAATCAAAATTGCGTCAAAATTCTCTGCAGTTTATGTCGCCATTTTTCGCCTACAATTTACTCGCGAATTCATCTCAATTCCTGGCGTCGAATCTCTCAAAACGAAGGATGAACTTTTTCTGCAATTTTTCATTCATGTCCATTTCATTTCTGCCTCCGATTCTACAATATGTAGTCTCATGAACTCCCGAAGTACACTACATTTATGAACGGTGTTTATATTTACATTTGTCGCGATAGAAGACAGTATTATCACAAAAGGGAAAAAATGTTCGGAGCAAGAACCAACACGTCAGAATTTAGGTCTCTCAGCTGCGTCAATCCATCCATCCATCCAACCATCAATCAATCAATCAATCACAATCAAGATTTCGGGTATAGGACCGTGGAACGTTGACAGGAAACTGTACGTTCGGTCCACATGGAATTGTCGATTCGGGGTACGGGAACACAAAATAACGAAAACGAAAAAGAACGGAAAAAACAACACAATGGTCAATTGCGCAAATACAACTATCATTACCCAAATTACACAAATATGCAATGGAATTGAATGACGAATACACGTGGAGATCTAGTTTCCAGTGTGGATTCCAGGCGACGTAAGGACAACACTCCAATTGGAGACTCCAATCACGCGACAGATTCCATTAGTAAAGCGCTTTCTTTTTTGCCCTCAAACTTAGTTGCCACTCAGGCAACTAGATCTTCCTTTACTTCATAAAATTCTTCACTTAATTCTAGACAAATGTTTCAGTCGTGCTGTTTGAAATAGATCACGAATTAGGTAAGATACGACCGTGTGAAGTTGAATTACACACTGTTTTCCCAATCACTTCAAGCCTGAGCAACTGGGTGATCCCGTCCACTACTTCCACCTCGTATTGTGTGCTTACCTCCCTGTAAGTCGAGCGATCCCTTGGCTGGCCCAATTGCAGTTACGGCAGCAAAGCGGTACTGTTTTACGAGCAGCACAATTTACAAGCAGATGGTACGAGATAATTCATACTCTTCACACTTCTTCGTTGTCGGTCAAAGGCAGTAGGGCACTCACTTGAGTGCAGCCTCTTCGTGCGGTGTGCTGACTGCCGACAGAGACTTATGGTACGAGTACATTAATATTATCGTTTACACTTTACCGTGCTTGCCAGTTGTATCAGGTAGCAGAGCTTGATAAAGTTTTCGCCTCCATTATTTTGAAAATTAACAAATATTTATACTATTCTAAGATAAGACGACGTTTTTTGTCCAGGTCCACCATATTCTTGGATCATGTATGCTAATGAGTGTCAGGATTCGCCGAAGGTCGAGCGCAACGCACGGGTGATCGACATGCGTTCAGACACTTTCTCATTGCCTACGGAAAAAATGCGGCACGCCATGGCGGAAGCAGTTGTGGGCGACGATGTCTTCCAGGTAAGACCATCGGTCTAAACCCGACATATTAGAATTATGGGACAGACAGACACACAGACACAGGCCCATAATGCATTTTCACTTTCTGCTGCAGGAGGACCCAACCGTCAATGCTCTACAGAAAAGGGCAGCCGAGCTGTTCGGGAAGGAAAGCGCTCTTTTAGTATCATCGGGAACAATGGGGAATCTTATCTCCGTCCTGGTCCACTGCAGGGAACGCGGATCGGAAGCCATTGTCGGAGATAAATGCCATATCTTCAAGTATGAACAAGGAGGCATTTCCCAGTTTGGGGGCGTTCACGTCAAAGCCATTCCAACTTTGGCGGATGGTACCTTCTTGCTGGAAGATATAGTCACTTCAATTCGAACGGATGACATACACTTCCCGAGAACCAAAGTGCTGTGTTTGGAAAACACCCATAATGGTTGTGGAGGCAAGGTGCTCCCGCTGGCCTATCTGGACAAGGTATTTTTATTTGTCTGTGTGTCTGTGTGTCTGTGTGTCTGCGTGTCTGTCTGTTTGTCTGTCTGCCTTTCTGTCTGCCTGCCTAGGTGTCTGTGTAGATGTCTTTGTGATCATACCTGTCATGAGTCCTATAATTTTAGGTTACGGCGTTTGCCCGTGCAAATGGAATACCAGCAATTCATATGGACGGCGCACGCATCTTCAACGCTGCTATCGCCCTTAAAGTTCCCGTTTCTCGCCTCGTCCAAAACGTGGATTCTGTGACGTTTTGTCTTTCGAAAGGTCTTTGTGCTCCGGTGGGCTCAGTCATCGTGGGTACTACAAGCTTCGTCGCAGAGGCACGTCGTGTGCGAAAGGCTTTAGGCGGAGGAATGCGACAGGCAGGACATTTGGCCGCTGCTGGTTTGGTGGCTCTCGAGGAAATGGTGGACCGGTTGGAGGAAGACCATCGCCGAGCTCATCACTTTGCCCGATCAATTGCTGCTCTCCAGTCGCCCTTCTTCACGGCGGATGTAACCGCCACTCATTCAAACATGGTTCGGATAGAATTCCCGACTGACCATGTGACCGCAGAAGTATTCTGCAAACGGGTTGGCTCCGTGACGGACGCTGAAGAGAGGGACCTGGGGCAGACATTAGTAGTGGTGCGACTCTTTCCAGTTGGAAAGAATGCGGCACGTGCGGTTATCTGTAACAACTTGACGGATGCAGACGTGCAAATGGCCATCTCCAAAATCAGTTATTACGCAGATGAGCTAAAGAATTAACCAAAAAACGATATAAATATCTGTTAGAAAGAAATATTAATTTTCAGTGCCTGTTAGCAATTGCACATCTGATGAAAAGTGGTAGTGATCAGTTGTAGTTTCATGATATACCGTAAATCCCTTAGCCAACTTGAGATTGCTACTATCAACTGACAGGTAGAACGCAACACGACATTTTCTGCAACTGGCCTTCATTCGAGCATCATCAATAATTAGAGACCAACACAAGTGCACCTTCCACTTTTTTGTCTCTCAAATATTCGGTATTGTATGGATAAGGCTGACCTACGTGGCTTGTCTGTGAGAGAAATATTTTGAACCGAGAGCGAGAAGCAAACACTGCGAGCTTCTCATCGTAACCTCGAGCAATAAAGATAAGCGATGAGTACGATACACAACACACCTGCAGAGGATCGTGTTAGTAACTAGGCTCTTAGTGCTTGCAATTCTTCTTGAGTTTCATTTTTGTTAAGAACAAATCGGGTCTGGTAATATTTGTCTGTGAAATTTTCTCACAAGCATTTGCTGGTACATGATAAAGATATACTATGGAACTGCAGCAATGGGAATTACAAGAAGCCTTCTCTCTATTCGACACCAGGGGGGATGGAAAGATTTTTGCTCGGCAAATTGGAGAGGTTTTACGAGCACTCGGACAGAACCCAACAGAAGATCAAGTGCGCAAATTTGGATTTGCCAACAAGCCAGGTTCGTTAAATATTTTTGCCTATCGTTTCAATTCCAACATATCCTTTTATCCCTACGTACCGTAGTTTAGCCAATAATTGGTCCAATATTTTTACAGATGATCGAATCAACTTCGAAACATTTGTGCCTATTTTGAATGAAGTCAGCAAGATCAAAAGCACTTATCGGTCTGAAGACTTTCTAGAAGGTAATATTGTTAAGCGTCAAATAAAGCTGATGTTTAATTAAAATGAGAGACTGAAAAGTGTGGGATGGAATATTTTGTCTAGGTTTCCGTCACTTTGACAAAGACCAGCAAGGAACGATTCACTCTTCACAAATGCGCCACCTCTTAACAACCCTTGGTTTGTCTGTTGTCTCTTAACAAGCGCGTATATTTATTTAAGTAAATGTTGAAATTTGCAGGGGATCGCTTAAGCGATGAGGAATTCGAGCAACTAGTGGCCGGTATGGAGGATGGCCAGGGCATGGTTAACTATGAGCGTATGTGCAGTAGCGTTCCTTGTGGCCTTGAAATTGAAAGTCTTGACTATTTGTAGATTTTATTCGGAATATCACCAGCAATTTGTGAGGTCCCACACATTGAAATTATTGTACATACCCATGGGAGATATGGCTGAAACTTCGAGGTTGCTGTTCTGTCAGTTTTATAGTTTGTCTAATTTTCATGATGATTTATTTGTTCGGTATCGATGCTGGTTGTACATATGCTTTATACGTGGTTAAAGTTCTTTTTCAATGACATATTTGCTCCATGCCGATGATTGATGACTCCTGTTAATGCGCTATCCTTCATTTTTATGCATCGAAAGAAAAGTAGGTATAGCCTAATAAAAAACTTTGCGTGCAACCAAGTAACCTTCAATTTGAATCCGAGATTGTCGCTCGATGTCTGATTGGTGGGGACTGCATGCTAAAGTCCAATAAATGGACGTCTGTCAAAGTTGCTACTGTAAAACATACAATGAGCACTAGTCATTTCAAGGTGGTCTAGAAATATTTTCAGGAGCCCAAAGTTTTGAGTTAGGTACTAGGTACGCTAGGTTCCCTTTCAACTATGTAGACCCCAAACGCATCTGACATTTCTATCGTAGTAGCTCACAAAAGGGTTCATAAAAATTTAGTTTTATCACAGAGAGGTACAAGAAAAATTGAAGCTAAACCAAGCTGAAAAGGCAAGGCCAAATTGACGTGGTCTTTTTAAGATGAACTCATGGGCGAGCGTTGATTAGCACCTTGCTCATCTAAACTGCTCAGGTCATTGGTCAGATGGTCTTGTGAACCGGAACGCTGCTGCCGATAGAGATTCATCATTTCGGCGGCAATGAGCGCCTGACTGGGCCCTAATCGTCCAGGGGGTGGCCGAACTTCGTAAAAGTTACCTACACATACATGGGCACCGTGACCACGTTGAACCATGTAACTTGCTAAGCTTTGAGGAAAAGGTCACTTACTGTCCAGGAGCTGGTCGCTGCCTCCGTGGTGGTGATGATGGGAAGCTCTCTGAAATACAAACAATATTGTAAATATAACGAGTATTTATATGAAGACGCGGAATTATTACCTGACTGGCAGTGAGTAGTGAGGGATGAACGAGATAGGCCATCCGGACCTTGTTCTCTAGAGAAGCTTGGGAAAGTGTGGTCAGTGGCGGACTGTTCTTTACATAGGTGAACGTGTTTGCGCTGATTTCCGACCGACCCAGTGTCGAACTCGGATCACCCCGCGACGATGCACTGCTACGGCTAAAATACAATATCTTCTTGATAAACTGAACTTCTATTGATTTATTGATTTGTAGTGTAGTCTATTCAATATTTCCAATATAGGTAAAAACATTAAAGGATTGTCGTTATTTCAAATTAATCAAAATAAAAGCTGAAGGCATTTATTATATTAATTCTAATTGATCGAGCTGTTAATGTCTCAGAATAAATTGATAAAGGAAAAAGCGCGGTTGTTGATTACATTGCAGCGTTAATAAATAATATATTTACTTAGCTGATTTTGCAAAGAAATCAAGTACTAGTAGTAATAATTGAAAATACAAGTATCTCATACCTCCACCGCAGCAGGAATACGAGAGTGATAGCAATCAAAATGACAGCAATCGCGGAGGAACCACAGGCGACAGCCACCACTTGCCCATCAGTCTGGCAGGTCGTTCCAATGTACCAGCCATTGCATTGACACACTTTCTGCCCCTTGGAATCAAGCAAGCAAATTCCATGTTGATTGCAATATGACTCTTCACACGTCTCACAAGATCGGCCCATCCTCAAGGGGTCGCTCGCGTGGCGATCTCCATATCCCGGGCGACAGGTACAAGAAAAAGATCCAATGTTATTGGAACATGTCGAGGCATTGGCGGGACAATCGTTAAGATCAGGTGTGAGACATTCGTTGATGTCTTGGACGCCGGGAATGGCCGTCAAAAGACTCCCGACGTAGAGACTGCTTTCGCCAAGACGTCGTTGGGAGAGGCGAAGCTGTTCGGTTGCGGTTTGTTGAAGGACCGTCGGGAGGTTGCTCGGATCGGCTGTCGTAGTGGAGCTTTTAAAGAGGTTCAGCGTCACGTTGGCCAAGAGACCGTCTTCGGAGATGGACGCGAAAGTGTTGAGTTTGCTTCCGGCGTACTCGTTGACGAAGCCAGTTGCACGCATTAACGAATCCACCTAAATAACAAAGTAGGATCTTATAGACTTTCATGAAACAATTTATAAGTAATTATTACGTAAATATCAAATACACATTATTTTTATAATATATAGTACGCAATTGTTCTTTCACAGAGATGATGTTTTTCCTTGGGATTTTTCCATGGAAGTCTCTAGAGCAGTTGTTGCTTTATGGAGGAAATTTAAGGTTTCGTTCACAACTAGCTTAAACTTGAATTGTCTATAATCATGTTAGCAAATGAAAGCCTTTTTGAAATATTACTTGGGAGTAGTGACTTACGCCAAGAAGGACTTGTCGCTCTAGTGAAAGATACTGTCGGGTCCTACGACCGGCAAATTGTGGTCCGTAACGGAGTTCATGATCTTGCAGGCGATTCAACCGAATATACATAAAGTAGCTCAAAACAGCTGCAAACAAAAGCCAGTCAAATTTCCTCAAGGTATTTGAGACCTTCATCTCCGCGTGAGGTACCTCTACATTGTTCACGAATTCGGAGTCGTGCACTTCCCAGTCTGCACAGACAAGTGGCCGCTCCGTCCTCGTCAACCCTGCAGATTTCGTTAAAAGACTCGGTACAAGTTGAGTCATCCCCAATACTACAGGTCTCCAGCTTGATTCCTCCGTCCAAGAGTGCTTCCTGGAAATTATCTTGCGGCCCAGGTCTCGCTTGAAACGGTGGAGGCATCCCCGAAAAATCGTGATTCTCCGTTGGATCCGAAGATCCCGTCCGACGATCTCCTTGTGGCGGTCCAGGGTACCGCCGCTCGTTAAAAGGTGCCACACCCATCGGAGGTCGCGTTCCTCTCCCGGAAAAATCCGGTGTCAAAGCCTGAACGGGATTTGGGGCGTTGAAGACTCCTCCCTGCCGTCGGACTGCCGATTCATAGCCCTCGTTCGGGGTTTTTGTTGGCGCAGGAAACTGACTTTTAATATTATTGACGCGGTTGAGATTTGGCACGTCCTGAGCAGGAAAACGGCCGGAGATCAAGTCACGGTTGGGGACAGTGACGCGATAGGCGTTGGGTGGAATGGAAGAACTGACGAACGGGTAGGGGACTCGGCTGCTCGGGTTCGTCCAGTTGAGCGTGGCGCCGAATTCCGGCTGGATGACGATGGATCGTCCGGTAGTCATCCGACCTTCCGTTCGGCTGTTCGATCCGGTACCTAACAATTGGAAGATAACACTTTTCGTCAAAAGCAATTTTAGAACATTATATCAATTTAGTTAACGGTCTGGTCTCCTATCAAGGTCTAAAATAATCAACATTATATCCATATCCATATTATAACATTAGTAAGCCTTTGGAGGTAATTTTAATTTTGTGTTGAACACCATTCTCTCCAGAAATACTTCTCACTCACAAACATCTTTTTAATTGATGTGTATTAAATAGCTATAAATTTAACGGTAGAAATGGTTTGAGAATAATAATTTAGCAATAGCATTTCTCCATTATTTCTTAAAACGGGCAAACATAACTAACAAAACAATCGGCCGCAATTGAAAATGAAATTCAAGTTTATATTTTCATAAAAATTTAATTACAATTGCACGAATAGATACATATAAATAATTACCGCTTTCATACTAATTAACTAATTCTTTTTTTGTCTTATTTGAAACACTATGATTGAAATCATAATATGTATAAAGGCCTCTGGATCGTACTAGTACCTATGCCACCGTAAAAACTGGCTAACGGATCTGGTGTCGTGGTGGCTAAAATATCATTATGGTCGGATTGGGTTTCCTCCACACTGGGAAAGGGTGCCGAATCGAAATCTGGTTCGTTCTGTTCTTCTCCAAGGTAGAAGAAATTTGGCCTTCCAGTTTGGCCGCGTTTTGCCTGGCGTGATGGCACTGTTGTTGTTGCGTAGGGAGCTTGAATGGGCGTGGTCGTACTAGTGTCGACCACGGTGGCAACTGGAGCGAACCCTTGGGTAGGTGATTGATTGAAGACGGGAGCTACTACCGGATCTATGAGGGCGTCAACAGGCGTGGTCGTTTGAGTAGTCTCCTCAATGAGAGAGGTAGTAGGCAGACTCCTTCTTTCATCGCCACTCTCCGGGCGCGATGATTTGAGCAAAAAACTATCAGTTAGCACGGCGTTCTTTGGTAGTGTTGAAGAGGGATGGGTTGAGGAAACTGTCACCCGTTCCTTGCTGTCGAGGATTCTGCTGATCAAGTCCTTTTCGTC
>LRSR01014719.1:0-21153 GCA_001579985.1 Hypsibius dujardini | reverse complement strand
ATCTTCTCCAGCATGTGGTTCGTACCTTCTCAGCGTCAGCTTCGGCTTCCTCTTCCTCATCATCCGGAGGATCAGCGTCCGTTTCAGCAATATAATAATCATTTTTAAGCCCATTAATTACACCCCAAAATTTGACAGTTAGAATTTTGGCGTCGAAATCCAAAAGTCGTCTGAGAGCATTGTTTAGCATGGAGGCCTTTTCGACCGAGAAGAGACGAGGTATGCCTGCATTGCTAAGATACGGGTATATCCGTAAAATATTTGGCAATTTCGACTTTCCTGTTTCTTCATCGACATACGCATCGATCCGTTCTTCAATGGCACCTTCTGCCTGTCAAAGGGAGTTGTCAATCAATTGCATGCACAATGCACATTGTAGAGAGGAAGAAACTGACAGACCTTCAGCAACTCCGATTGCAACTTGGCCTCGACTAGTAGGTCTTCCCGAAAGTGCTGGTTTCCAATTAGCCTATCTCTGGGTTCTCGGTTTAGACTGCCAACAATCTCTTCGTAACTCCCGTGGGCTTCGCGGTTGGATGTTTTGAGTATTTGTCCTACAGACTCTTTCAATCTCTCGTAACTGAAAAGAAAACTTTCAAACAGGACACACAGGACACACAGTATGATTACTGAGACGTCATTTCACAACAGAACCGTACCGAAACAGGCCGACATTTTCTTGGCTAAATGTATACACAAGGACGCAGACACAGCCATAAACCTAGGCATAGACAAATTGCCCATATATAACGTAGACACAGACACAAAGACAAACCCAGACACAGACAGGTATAAGCAGAAATACAGACAAAAAAGATACGAATACAGCCCAGACAGACATAGACACAGACACAGACACATTTCATACACATTTGGTCCATCTCCGCCGCTCTTTTTCAGACAATCCATAATGGCTTTATATGTGCTTTGGATTCTCGCAGGCGACGCAGTATCAATACCAGGTCCCAACGGCAAATTAGACTCGGATATCTTCGACATAAGCTCATCACCAATCGATGGCATGATAGGCTTAAGCCCCACCTCCGGCAATAAAGAATGAATGTCATCTTCATCTTCTAGATGAAACGATATGAATTGCTCTTCGACCGAGTGGTCAGCATCCAGACGTTTCAATTGAGGAGCAAATCGTGCGCCTGATATTTGCGAGCGTATTACGCTGGCTTGTGAAGTGGCTGGTATTGGTGCATTACCCAAACGTGACTGTCGAGGTCCAGGCTCAACAGCAAAATTCCTTGATCCAAGGACAGCTGGCAGCGGAGCAGATAGATGAGCCGTTGTTGACGGGACAAGATAGGGCTCTTCTGCTGGAGTCACTGCCGTTTCTTGGGGGCTAGAGGGCTTTTCATACTTTTCCTCGGTTGGAATTACCGGCCGATCCATTTTATTGATAAAAGTCAAAAATCTAACGAACAATTGGAAAGAGTGCACGTGAAGTGAGCGCACAATTCCTCCTTCAAAACATTGACCAGCGCTGTTGGCCTGATGTTGCTATGCTCTTCACCAGCATTCAGCACAATCGCACCCAAAACAAATCGTGAAAAAAGCTCCATTGGAAGCATATAATTTTTACTCCAACCACGGAATGAACTGCCGTTATTTCAATTTGTGGATTGGTTTTTTTCTGCGAATAATAGCTAAATAATTCCCTCTTAATTATACATAATTAAATATGTTCATTGGCCTCAAAAATTTAAAGGAGTCTTTTAGTATTGTCCTCGCTAGACAATAAACAGAATCCAAACGACATAAACAAAAATCTTTTAATTAGATTCTTTTAGCCAACCAAAAGTTATTAAGGATTTTATTTCATTTTATTTAGTAACTAAACTTTTCAGCCTAGTTTAAGTCGAAATAGTTTATTTATTTGTTTTAGTTTTTCATAGTTAAATCTTTGTGTAGTGACTAGAACCTGTAGTTTTGTTTTTCGAGTCAACTAAAAGACTAAAGTCAAAGAATTAGTCGCTAAAGATTTAAGTTTACTTTTTTTAGTTGAGGTTAGTTTTGCTATCCTCAATCCACATTGAAAAGTGTCAATCAAGCTACTTCATATTATTTTTGGCATGAGAATTGCAGAAATTCTAGTGACGGTTACGGGGCAGATTATATTCCACTTTTGCAGGGACCCCAATCATCAAAGAAAATGCACATTAGTTGTTAGATGGAAACCAATGTAAAGAAAAATACTGACATCCCCAACAATATTAACACCAACGTAATGTAAATAAATATGTAAAAAGAAACGACACACGTAACCAAAGAAGGCAAGAGACTTCCTTTAGTCCAGCTCCACCTTCTCCTCCTCTAAAAGATCGCGCAAACGAATGCGATTAGTCATGCATACGTGTTCCATCTCATCCTGATACTTGCTGACAACCTAAACACGATTTCATTTTTAATTCCACAATTTTCCTTCAGTCTTTCTTACAAAAGCAGGAAGTCATTTTGTCCGTTGGAGGCCGAGCCACGCATTTATAATATTATTTCCTGGCCAGGGTCTAAAAATTAGGCATCGATAATTCTAAACAACAAATATTATTCAATATTTAAGTAGTACAATAAACGAAAATTTTGGAGCAGAAAGAAACATTTTTGTTACTATCATTCCTGAACGCTTGCTACTGAAAAGATTATTCTGGCTTAACTTTTCTACCTTGTCTTGATACGAGGTATCTCTAATATTTTAGAATTCCAAAAACAATGTATGTGTCTATTGTATTGTTTAGGAAATTGGTTTGGCCTGTTAAGAGCTAAATTTGTTCCCTGGCCAAAGCTTAAATGGTATGTTGGTGTACCTCAACGAGCTGGGCTCGAGTGAGGACGTAGACCTCGCAGTTGTCAGTAGCGCGCACTGTCCTCGAGGCAGGCCAGTCAATCAAAATGGCCTGCCAGTTGATGTTGCTGCCTCTACGGATGACCCGCGTCTCCATTCCGTTGTCCACTTCCACGGCTTCTCCGTTGTGAAGAAAATACATTTCTTCCACGAGATCGCCCTGTTGGATGATATAATCGCCGGGGATAAAATGAACTTGATGAAGCAGGGCACTCAGCATACGGACAAAGGCGTTGGATGAGTCGCGGAACAAAGGCAACTGTAAAAGATAGAGCATGCTTAGCACTGATTAATCTTCCCTATCGGACTCGGGACTAGATTCACCCTTCAATCTATTCGGAAGCTTGCGCGAAAAGCAACAAGGGAAATGCGGTTGCTCATACTTCAAGTCAATGGAGAAATTCGGATTGCTCTCCCTCTTTTGGACTGTAACTTCCAGACCTTGCCTAATTTTGGTAGAGAAAATTAAATTTTTTCAATGAAGACATTTTTGAAACATTTCGGTCCCCGCACATATTTTGTACCAAAAAAAATGGACAAGTTGCGATAAATTGTCATTTTGAAGAAAGGCCGGAGATGGATTATCTCCAGTCAACTGCACATGCTCCCAAAGTCCAGTGCAAGTCATTCACCCTATGTTAGTAACTGTGGTGCATTTCCGTCCTCACTAATGTGTCACGTGACAGGCGAGTTTCAAACTACAAAGAGTCCTATTAGGTCGCGGAGCCCCGATTCATACTATCACTACCTTCTGTCCGTTTAAATGACTTCATTTGTAAACTTGTCAAAATATGATTAGAAAAATGTGCCAATCTATATTTATACAATTTTTCTTATGCCTTTGCAAAATTATTTCCTACCTCACGCAAGTCTTTTTGATGGACCACGTAGGACAGCTCAGTCCGCAAGCAAAAGGGTGCATCATTCAAGACGCTATGAATATCGCCAACGCCCCGATCCATCCTCCAGAGATGATGAAAATAATTCCTCACTCTGTCGATGATGGATTTATTGGCTTGTTGATCTAGCAGATAGGTCCGTAGTGCCTGAAATTTACTCTCAAAGTTTTGTCGACTAATCTCCAGATTGGCCAAGGTCGAGGCAATGTCTCCGACGATGATACCAAAGAGGAACTTGCCAATCACCTGCACCACGCAAGTGAAGAAGCGTTCCAGGTCAGTCAACGGGAGAATATCCCCATACCTAACAACCGTACTCAACACATTATCATTTATCATCTTAATATTTATAATTCAACTTTGTGAGCAACGGTTTATTCTGAATATGGTATTGCCATCATCCATCCATACCCGGTGGTGGTAGCTGTTGTGACAATCCAATAGATTGTCATAATATACGCTTGCGGTTCACTGTGTAATTCATTTCGCAAACTGGTGCGACTAATCCAGGAATGTTTGCTGTCACATTTGCTGTCGGGGCAGGCGATAAAGTAGCCGATACAGGCGAAAAAATGCAGCCATAAGAATAGTTGAGTGAGGGTAAAGAGCAGCCTGACAAAGAGGACGTTGATATCAAGTTCGGCGAGCCATTTGTTAAACAGCTGAAAGATCCGAAGGAGTCGCGTTGGGATTCGGAGTAATCGGAGGTAGCCCCAAACCTTAGGCCTTATGGCAGCGGGGGCTACCAATGTCAACACTTCATAGGGGAAGCAGTTCAGCAGATCCATAAACAGGCCGTCAGTCGATTTGAGATACCGATTCAGAACTCGCGTTTTCGCCAGCACCTGGTTGCCTGTTCACAACGTTCCATATTGTGTCAAATGCGTACCGTATTTTGCCTTCTCGGTGTCTGTGTCTGTGTCTGTGTCTGTGTCTGTGTCTGGGTCTGTGTCTGTGTCTGTGTCTGTGTCTGTGTCTGTGTCTGTGTCTGTGTCTGTGTCTGTGTCGGTAGCTGCCTCTATGTATAACATAAGTCTGTGCCTATCCCTATGTTCATACCGGTAGCCATGTAGATGTTTGACTCTGGATATCTGTGTCTAGAGATTGGGAAAGGTACACCTATCACTTACCATACTCATCAAGATATCCGGTCCTGGTCTTCATGACGATATCAATAATAAAGACAAACTCCAAAATGTAGTGCACCACATAGAAGGCGTCGGTGTAGTGGCCAAAAGATGGCTGATAGGACATTAACATGACCGATATCACTCGAAGAAAGTTGCAGAAATACTTGCTGAAATATCGCATATTCCGATCATACGGCGGGAAGATATATCGGGATATTAAACGCAACCGTCTTCCCAACGGCATCTTGTTGCGTCGTTTGGCGACGAGGGAGTGGCGATAGCCTTTATATCCGGTGGGATCGTCGATGGGCGTTTTCCGCCAGATTGCATTAGTCTTGAATTCGGCATCCATGTCCATTGAGCTGGTGACCTGTTCCATCAGCATTTCTCTTACTTCTGGATAGTGTTCCAAGATCAGGTCAAAATCCTTACGCGTGGCGTAATAGAGGTCACTGTTTTCCCTTGCTTGGCAGCTGATACGCGAAGTTTCCTTCATGAAGAAAGCCACTTCGCCGAGAACGCGACCTGCTCGGACCAACTGAGGCGATGTTACGCCGTTGCAGAATTGCACTTCGATACTTCCGCGATAGACAAAATACAACTCTGACCCAGTGTCATCCAATTTGATGACGTGTTCACCTTCTTTAATGTAAAGCGGTTGGACGATGGCTGCCATCATTTTCTTGAAGGCGATCGGTGTGTTCTTAAAGATGGGAACCTGTTCTATCACCTATGCAAATGGAAAGAAGAGAAAGCATTAAGGAAATACATCCGAGCAATCTAAAATCCACACATCAAAATGACAGTATAAGGAAAAATCATTTTCAGGTAGGAGTAGGAGCTAAATAGTCTTCAAATTTTAACGGTTTTAAAAGCGCGGTCCAGTTGTCCATCCAACTTAAATATATCCAAATATATTGAATAAATCCAACTTACGGTTTACAGTTTGCAATGTAAAACTACCAAAACCAAAACATACAAAACTTCATTTCATTTCAACGTTACAAGCGTCCTAAGTAGCTTGTCTGATAACCTTTTCAATTCTCATCTTTGCAAATAACCTTTGCAAAACCAAAAAAAATCGTTTTGTGAAATATTTTAATTGATTATTTCGAAATGTAGTTGTATATTTGTGATTTTGTTGTGATGATGCTAGTGCAGCCTCGCTGATGCAACATATAATATGACTTTCTAGTTTATGTAACTGCAATTTGTAAATATATTTTTAAGTATGTCAAAACCTCAATTTGATGTATTTTTAGATTTGATTAACACTTGTTACAATTTTTTTGAGTTGAGTTCTCATGACCTTCAAGCTCGATTAGTAACTTAGTATCTGAGTAGTACTTTGTATTTTTCACATCATACATTATTTTGTTTTTTAATTTGTTATTTTCTATCTTTTCAAAATGGGCACGACTTAGATGATGATGGAAAAAAATGCAAGAGTTGTGAGACCTTTCGATAAAGCTGAAGGGCCAGTTCAGCCGTCAAGGAGGGCGGTAGGCCAACAATCAACGTTTTCGGATCGACTCCCTGAGTTCTTAGCCATAAAAATTGGTAATAATGAGTGATGCGACTTCTTAAGGGTTTGGGGACGTGTTCATGATTCATGTACTGCTTGATGGCAACCAATCGGTCAAAGAATCGCGATCTCCTGGCATCGGAATTGGCCTGCGCAGCGGCAATACTGGCAATGATATATCCGAAAAAGACATAACCAGCAATCATGAGGAAGAGGAAGAGAATTTGTTCGGGTCCGTTGTTAGTTTGGGCGGTGATGTCGCCGTAGCCGACGATGCAAAGAGTCGTGACAGCCCAGTAGAAACCGCCCACAAACTGTGTCCACGTTGAGTCCTTGCTGGTAATGTTGGGGGTCACTGTTGTCAGGTAGCTCGTGTCCACGCACGTCCTCGGGCTCGCAAATGATACTTGGTCGGCTGAATCAAAACAAACACCAAAATTATGTCCAAAGCAACTTTGCATAACTCATAGCGGTACGTAAACTTTTAAAATATCCTGCTATTATACAAATCTGTTATTATTAACCTCAATCGTTCAATATTTCAACAAACATTCTTACCTCTTTTACTGAAGATGCTTTTAAATGTACTGGCAATCTAGAATTTATTTGAATTGACATTTATCTTTTTAATGGTTACTAGACACTGCACCGAATGCTATCATGCCATTGTAGTATTATCTATTACTATTATTTTTATATTTTTATACTATAAATTAATGTTTTGTTGCATTATCTATTACCGTTTATATTGAGGTTATAATATTGCAAGCTGTCCGCACTTGTGCCCTGTATGGGTGACCGACCAAAATACTTTTGGGCTGTATCTGAATGTGGCCCCACAAGCTCTTTGCCCTTCTAGTTCAAACTACATTTTCTGAAGCCTGGTTAATTTGAATGACTTTTCTTTTTTCTTCTTTAGATAATTTAGTAGGTAACGTACTACAAGCTGAGATATTAACGCCGCAGGTTGCTGCTGTTGTGCCGCATTCCATCGTCAGAGGCATTGCTGTCGCAAAGGCAATCAGGATGATAAAATAATTGATGAATTTGAGGATGAACATAAACGATTCCCGATTTTTAATGTCCGACTCCTGAAGATACAACCAGTGATAAAAGTGTACAAAAAATTCCTTTTCTCAACCGAGAAAAGTCCATTAATTAATGAGAATTAGTAGGATGAAATTTTTATTTAAATGTCAGTTGCTTAAACCATTGACTTACCAAGAAATTGAAGGCCAGAGGGACACGATAAATTTGGAAGCAACGATTGAGTCGCATGTACATGATCATATGGAGGAGATCATCACGAAGATGTGTACTGGCAGTGGCTCCCGGGGTAAAAATGAGAAAAAACTCCAGCGGTATGACCGATAAGAGATCGATCCAAAAGTTTGAGCGCAAGTAGCGTTTAGCCGTCATGTAGGGATGTGTGACGAGAATGTTGAGGTGGTTGTAATATTGCACGTGAAATTGGAGGTAAATGTCCACCCAAGCATAAATATCCAACAGGTAGCAGATTGCAAAGTAAAAACCGCTCGTCAAGCGATATGTCACCTGAATCATAGTTAGGACAAATATGATGGTAGACATGACCACACGAGAGTATGTCCACCATTGGAGGAAGGATCCGTTGATGGCCAAGGTGTAGTTCATTAGATTCTTATACAGGTGGCTGATCAATTTGTTTACGCTCAAGGATTGAAAGTCGTCGCGAAAAGTTAGACGACGCTTCTCGTGTGGTGTCAGACGAATCAGCGACTCCTCACGACGTTTCTTAATTACTGGCCTCGCACTACGTGCTAATCAAACATAACATTTCTTGTTAGGTTTACATTCTCAATCAAGTCAAGAGAAACCTCATATTTTTTAAGTAATTTCTATTTTTTAAACAAAATTACGACGCCGTGTGAAAATAATCAACTTTTTTTCTTTCAAATTTATGCTTTATCGTTTCAAATTGTTATATCAGTAGCGGGAGCTTATTGCTAGTGCTCAATTCTATTTTCAGCAAATGTAAAGCTATACTTGTTATACCTACCGGGTTCGAAAATACTTTTTGCGCTGGCTTTAAGGAGACTCAGCGTCTCAACTACAGATAGGCTCACTAAAAAATGTTCTATATTTTTCTTCAAAGTGAACCTTCAATGCTTCCAAAGGTTGGTTTGAGTCGCGGTGGTCAGTTGAACGTTAAAATATTTATGAACTCCAAAAAGTGGCATGTGGCCTGCCCAATGGTGGATTTCTTGCGCAGTTGTTGAACCATTAAGAAAGTCCCTGTCGTCATCTGAGTGCACTTTTTACGAAAGCCAAATCTAAAACGGTCGTCCTGTAGCATTTTCCGAGGGTTAGGTAAAACGGCTGTCATTTTCCTGCCCTTTTTCTTTCAGACCGATCAATAAAAAAAGCCTAAACTTGGCAGATTTAGTAAAGAGGGCGTTTTCATATTCAACCAAAAGTGCATAACCAACATAATTGAAATGCGCAGTTTTGATTGTTCAAGCAAGCAGGTGAATTATTCGGGATTGAATTTGTTGCAAAATTCAAGTCAATCAAACGAAACGCAATTGATAATGTTATAGCTGTGAACCTGGATAGCTCTTTGTGAGATGGCAATGAAGTGAAATTTGCTGAACAGTCTTCCAAAATTTCATTTTGTTAGTCCGTTATAGCTATACGAAATTTTGATTTCTTTTGTGGCGTCATACTAAGCTAGACCTTAATATTGGCATTTACGTTTTTGGATTTTGCAGCATATTATTCGCTGTATTAAATGATATAAATTGGCCTCAATGGACCGTTCAATATATTTTCAGGACCTACTGTATCTGCTATAACTTAAAAAAAACCAAATCAAATAATTTAAGTTGCGACCTATCGCAGATTGATTGGTCTTTCTAGAAATGTTTTTTTTAATATCGCATCCAAATAGTCCAAGCTACAGTCGTGAATATGAAGTCGATAAAGTATTGTCAAACCCGAGAGTATTCCAAGAGGCCTTCCTTCTATTCATACCTGTCGCAATAATATCATCGTAATATCTCAAGTTCTGCGCAATCATTTGCATCTGATGAGAGAACCAGCGGACCCCCGCGACCGATTGATCAAACTCGGGCCTAGGGATAGTCAAGACCTCGCAGTGGGTGACAGTCTTAACGCTCACCACCTCACTGTGGTTAAACAGGAAGCCAATCTCCCCGAAATACATTCCCGGTTGAAGCTCCCCAATTACCAGTGAGGAATCATTAGGATGATAGAGCTGACAAACGCCCCGTCGGATGACAAACAACTCATGGATGAGATCTCCCTTTTGGATAATGTACTCATCCGGAGGAAAGAGATATCGTCGAATGGTTGACGCAAACCTCTTAAGAATATCCTCTTCAATGTTTTTGAAGATGGGCACACTTGCGACCAGATGCATGAGATCTTCAAACTGAATCATCTGACTGAGGTAGTCTGGCAGGTCAAATGTCATGCTTTTCACACCGGGAACGTCTTCGCCTCGCGTCGCAGTCCATAGCAGTGCCACTGAATCAACGGCACGATTCTTCACACTGTCCGTCATACGATTGTACTCCATGAAAGTGTTGAGGGCGGCGAGGCGGTCTTGAAATTCCACCCGTGGTCCGTCCAGATTTGCTAGGGTCGCTGTGAGAACAGCGATGCAGTACCCGTATACCAGCACACCCAATATCATCACTGTAACATCAACACATTTAACACTAATCTTTTCCTCGCACTTCATCGATAAGGGATTAGGGCTAATGGTCACAATCTCACATTTCTCAAATTTCATGGATGAACGATGACAATGTATAATGCTTCCGTATTCTTTACGGAATTCTAGTACAAATAAAATAGATCGGCCTTGATGGGGCAATACGAAAGCAAAATATATGACATCAGGGGAGTAGCTATGTAAAGTGATTGGATACCATCAGAGAACATACACGTAGCTCCAATCCCTGATGATGAAAAATATTCCTACCTGTGATAATGTAATCTAAATTAAATTGAATTTGGGACCAGATTGGGTGATGAAACTTTCAAGTGTAAGGAATTCGTAAGAAATATTCATTCTTTTCGGCTTGTGGGTAAAATACCCCAGGCAAA
Organism: Hypsibius dujardini; assembly: GCA_001579985.1. Classification (NCBI taxonomy): domain Eukaryota; kingdom Metazoa; phylum Tardigrada; class Eutardigrada; order Parachela; family Hypsibiidae; genus Hypsibius; species Hypsibius dujardini. The sequence goes on along the minus strand of LRSR01014719.1, from coordinate 10,635 downwards.
TCAAAGCCTGGAAGAACATTTTCTTATTTCCTAGTTTATCATATTTTAACGAGTTTGTTTTTAAACATTTTCCGGTTGACCAAATTCATAAGCTCAGATTGGATTCCCTCATAAAGCACTAGAAAGAATTGGAATTATTTTTAAATTACGTATTCATTTTAAGATAATTTATTGAGCATACCTAAATTCGCCACCATCTGTTCGACATGATTATGGGGATAAATGTCGCCATATCCGGTAGTGGTGAGGAGTACCCCTGCATAGTACAATGCAGTGGTGTACCAGTAGGAATTAGCCGAGTCGACTGTAATATTGGGCGTCTTATTGCTAGCCGTCCAAAAATAATTTGCATCGGTAGGACAAGCATCTGGAGCGCCACATGTAAAGGCAATCAAGAGGGTCGCACCCAGCTGCAAACTGATGAGAATGTAGATGGTAAACTTGACCAGTCGCACGACAGCTGTCGAAGCGGTCAACTCATCCGTCCACCGGTCGAAGAATCCCGGGAGGACAAAGATTTTCAAGCAACGATTAAGCTTGAGGAAGCCCATCCATTGCATTTGATAGAGGAAAAAGTCGTCCGCTTCCAGCGGGGTGCCCTGTACAACGTAGAATACTGTGCCGTTGTTGCTGATGAGGAAGACTAGAAAGAATTCCAAGGGCAGGACGGCGCACATGTCGCACCAGAAACGCCACGACATCATGTAAGCCTCTCGCATTTTTTTATGACTGCAAATCTTTCCGTTGGGGGTGCTGATTTGTACGAAGAACTGCAGGCCGAAATCGAGCAGAAGGAACACATCCATTGTATAGGAAACCTAAAGTCAAAAGACTAAACATCCTCTCTAAAGTTTTGCTCTTTTGTCGTGAAAGGCGCATAGTCATGATTCAAATTAATTATCCTGAGTGTACTGTACTATACGTCTTAGCAGCTTCATCAACTAGCAATGCTACTTGAGACATTGTATATTTTTTTACTAAACTTTTCCGTCCTACAAAAGTCATGTACAACAATGAAACTAGAGAAATTGCCATTCGTACACTTACGTAATCACAGATATATCTCATATTGCAAAACGCACATTTTTTAGAATATTTAATTCAACGGGAGATTTAGTAGAAATATTTTTAGAATCATGTGCTTGCAGCTAAACAGATCACTGTACCGATAGCGGCTCTTTTATAAGATCCAAGTCGGAAAAATCAGCCTCCATGATAGGGCCAGGGGTGGAGGCACAGAGGCAAAATTTGGCCTATTGTTTCTGATCATTTTGAAACTTGTGGGGGGATGTGGGGGACTATTTTTGAGGCCCCGAGACTGGAAAACATTTTTGAAAATTTGAGTTTGTCGATCAAATTCGGCAGTTTGACAGAGTCCAATATAAGCTCCCTATTAACAACTGCAAATGCTTGGTTTAAAACAAGCCAGAACGGTCTAACAGTGATTAAAAAATTCAGGTTTTGAAATCCGGGGGGGGGGGTCTTGGAATGAAACTCTCACACTCCCACTGGTCCAAAATGATCAAAAACAATAGACCGACGTTGCTTTGGTTCAATTAAAAAAAAGCTGCATTTTACTTGTTTGCCCACTCCCTGGCCCTACCCTGAGGGGTGGCTTAGGCTACAAATCCCCGTCCTACTTTTTGGCTATATTTGATATTACGAGTGCTGACCAATGTCCCTTGAGTGATTATAAGAAACTGGATAGTCTTGGAAAGCCAATCTGTTTGTGAATGTTGAGATATAAAATGCCGACGTTCGGACATTGGTCAAGTAAATGCTGTGACCAAAAAGTCAAGGGCTCTTTCTTCGCTTAACACTCCTGCAGAAATGGTCCACTATTTTAGGGTTTCAATTATATTGTGAGAAGGAAACTTAAAGGATTGTAAAAAAATCAGTTTTGGATTTATCCAGTTAGGAAAGAACGTTGAATATCACAAAATTGAAAGGGAGAGGGAATAAGAAGGGAAAAGGGAAGGCGGACTTGTAACCTTAGCCCTCAGGGGTCCTGGTACTCACTTGTACGGACCTTAAACGAGCCTAACTTATCAATCTGATTAAAAATACGTGTTAAATAACGGGACGTAATGATGTAGACATGCTCTCCTCTTATTTTACCCTTACTCCTTTTTGGGTGTGAAATTAAATTGCAATCTAATACTAGAAGTAGTGTTATATTGCATTAAATTGTATACCGTTAGAAGGAGATATCCGATGATGCTGTCCTGCAGCAGCTTGTAGTAGCTCTCAAACCAGGCGATGTAGGTATTAATGAAAAACGTCACCACAACCAGGAGGACAATAAACCGTTCCCAAAAGTAGTAAAAGAGTCCGTCCGGGTCGAGGCTAAAATCGCGGTATTGCTGAAGGATACTGCGGTAAGTAGACTTAATCTGGTCGCTCAATTCGCTGGTGTGGTAGGCCACAAGTTCGCACATTGGATCGCGGATGCGATAGAGCTCCATGGATTCGGAGACGTTGATTTGCTCTTGAGGCCGACGGATCTTGAAGGCCGCCATGAGCGGTCTCATATTGGCGCCCATTTTATCCTCTTCCTCCCGAATGCGCACTAACAGGTTGGCTTCGTGTTCCTTCAACCGGGCTGATTCGTGAGTGTCGTTGCTGGCGAGGATTCCTTCGTGAGTGTCTGAAGAGGGCGTCACGCCCGCACGCTCCTCCGCTCGTCTCTGTCAACACATTTATCTTAATTGGTCTTCAGCGGGGTTGAAGATTGTTTGTTATTTAGTCTAGTCTAGTAACAGTGATCTCAATCGACAGACAGAAAATCAACTTCAACTGAAGAGGCTTTTCAATAATAAACACTTCGAATGTTTAGTGCACTGTTCTGTTGTGGGCTGGTAGTGTGATGCTGAGTAACTCCCTTCACTTTGTCTTATCATCTTGAGTGAGTGGAATGAGTGTTGCATCTTCATCGTTATACAGTATTCAATGGACACTCTGCTCTCTAGTTTCTGCCGACCAGCAATCAAGTTGATTGAGGTTTAATTCCCGTGAGAGGAGCTATTCCGGGACTTTCCAAGTTATTTATCCTAGTTCGCTTGTAGATCTCTGAACCTCGTCAAGAATCGCGGAAGGATCATCACTTATTTCAGACTACTTAGCCTAGGAAACGCAGTTTGACACCGTTGTCTTGGCTGAGGCTGAGATCACTGCTTGGAGCATTCCGTTTATCAGACGAATAAACTTTTAGCGAATGTATTGCAAGGACCACTCTTACTGCCTAAATAAATCCCACTTCAGAGACGCTTTGGCTTTTTTGATTTGTGATTTTGCAACTTGAGTTGTATAATAATATAATTGATTGATAATCAATGATAACACTCCCGATGGCCTTATTTATACAGCAAGCATTTTGTTTACAGTGCGCCCCATTTACATTGTCCCAACTTGCCGCCAAAATTTTACCAGCCAGATCAGGTGATCCACAATCCATCCCACGCAAAATTTATTTTAGTAATCTTGTAGGCAATACACATTTTTTCAGTTGGCGTTTTTTGAATTCAAAATGGTGCGCGAAATTAATTCTGAAATTATGGGACGCATTTTAGATTTGTACCACTTTTTGCCGTCTTCCTAAAAAATCCAGAAAAATCTGGCAGGAAAGAGGATCAGTGTTTCGTATAGGATCATCCTTCGAGTCATCAAATCCGAGGACTCATAAAGAAATCGCCAAATTTGTCGATACCCCCATCCCCCACCCAACGTGAAATTTCCTGCAAGCTTGGGATCTCTACGGGCACTACAGATAGGAAAATAAAATTTATTATGAAGGAGGAATGGATGTCGAACTCGCCCGATTTATCCCCGATGGATTACGGTGTAAATTCAATTTTTAAGAGGCGATGCAATAGACACAAGGCGAATAATATGGCCGAACTGGTAGCGATTGCAAAACGGGTGTAGAAGAAGTTTGGTCTAGGACACTGTCGAAACATTCTCAGAGCTTGGCCAAAACGAGTGAAAAGAATGATTGAGATGTCTGGCTATCAGACAGAAAATACTTTTTGAGTAAGAATGTCGTTCCTTCTGGGCGAAATTAATTTTTGAAAAGTTGGGACAATGTAAATGGAGCGCACTGTAGACCCCGCGATTAAACAATAATCTGGAATTGGGTTCCTCTGCTGCAATGGATGTCTTAGAAATATGTTGACGAAGCTTACCCTCAACTCGTCCGCCACCTCAGGGTAAGACTGCAAACATTCCATCAGGTCCTCTGTCCGTAAGACGACCAAATCACAGTGTCCAATCGCCCGGATGGAATACTTCCTTGGCATGCGGGTAATCAAATTAATTTCTCCAATTAATTTGCCCGAGCGAAGCATCATCAGAGGCACCTGCATGTCGTCGTCTGTTAGAACCTCCAGCTCGCCTTTCTGCACGTACACCATCATGTCACATAGCTCCCCCTGCTCCATGAGAATTTGATCCGGCAGAGCTAGCATCGGCCTGAACTTCAGGCTCAGCATCCTAACAATGCTCTTTTTAAACATTTTTTTATTGTGTCTAATGCAAAATTGTCAAGAACATGTTCCAATTTTGAAAGATGATTTTATTTAAAATCACAAAGACATGTTCGCGATCGAAATTTGTTTAAGATTTAGTCTCGCATAAATACTTTTATTATGAATATGTTTTTAAATTAAATTTAACAGTTTGTTGTTTGATGGATTGACTTTCTATTTCAAGGGAAATTAAACTTGCTACCTGAGAAAACTGGCGTCAATGTTCATAAAGAGTGGGGCTTTATCGAAAATCTGCCCGGTCAATTCCATGGAAATTTCCGAACGCAGAGCAAACGGCAGCTGGTCAAACAAGCCGGCGCTCAACATTCCACGGCTCCTTTCCCAGAGGTAACGGTAGAAGCACAATACATCCCGAACCAACTCGGACGGTTGATTTTGATCGCGAAGATAGTGGGTGATGGCGGACACGCGCATCTTGAAGCGGAACTGGTTCACATCAAAGTTGGTCAGCATTGAGGTGATGCCGCCCTGGATCATGCCAAAGATGACTAAGGTACCTTCCATCTGAACGAACAATGAGAACAACTGCTCGCCGACCGTCACTCCGTGAACGTCCCCTAAACTGAAAACATCAAAGCTAGACGATTGCTTGGCCAATGTAACTTTTTTTCAAAATAGTTCAGTTTTTAAGAACTTTTAAAAAGCTTAACTTCCAGTTATTCGACAACTGTTCGACGCAGACCAATTAAAAATGATATTTGAAATTTCCAAAATCCATTCATCGATTAACTGACAAGGGGTCGGAAGGGGTCATGACACCCCGATTTCCCTGAAAGTTTTTTTGCGAATAGTAGACTTAAAATGAAGATTTTAGAAAAATATTTCAGCGGCCCTCGAGGTCTGGTATCGGCAGGAACAAAATCGAAAGCTTCCAGATCTTCCTAACGGATTACCCTACATCCCAACACTGTAAAAACATTGTTTTCTGGAAAACGTTTGATTGCAATATTTTTAACAACCGCCCACTTCAAATTCAATTTTGAATCGCTTGACATCAGCAGAATCGTTTTTCGATGCCAGGAGGCGGAGCTAAGGGCTAGTTTCAATCTAGGCTTCCGAGTTATGTTGCAGAAATGACCCATAGCTCCGCCCCCTGGCATCCGAAAAAGATTCTGCTAATGGCAATCGATTTCAGATTAAATTTGAAATGGGCAGGTGTCAAAAATCTTGGAATCAACCGCAATCACATCCGCGGTTTGAGAAAAAAATAAGGAAGAAGAATAACACACTGATCAATCATAATCGGGCCATAACACAACGTGGTGCGGGAATTTTCTTCCTTATTTTGTTCTGAAACCGCAACTATTCGCAAAAAAAATTCAGGAAATCGGGGTGTCATGACCCGTTCCGACCCCTTGTCAGTTGAAAATGAATTTGGGATTCTGCAAATCTTTAGAGCGAAATACTATTTTCAGTATAAAAATGGTCAAAATTTTGTTTGAATAAGAATTGTGAATTTTGCCAAGTTATACCGAGCGCGAGCGCTGTTATAATGCTGTTTATGTGCTCCCTGGCTCTTACCCAACTGTGGTCGCCGTGCTGATGGTGAAGTAGAGAGAGTACATGTAGACTTGCGCAGTGGTGGCATTGATGACTACCCAATCCTGTATAGGCCTGTAGCCCTTGCCCAGTCCGTGGTCGAAACTGCCATTGTAAATGTTCCACGAAGACTCGAATAGCGTCAAATTATAGAGAGAGAAGGCTTGATCGGGTTTAGGCCACGATCCCATAATATTGGCTTCGATGTAATAGCCCCCGTATATCCACGAGGGAGCCGAGCACAAGCGCATTCCATCGCGAATATTACTCCACGTATGGCATGGTATTAGATACCACAAACAGGCTGAGATGTGAAGGATAAGCCACGATAGGACCGTATAGGTCAGACTGCGGTAAAGACTCAGGTTCGCTCCGACGTGGGACTCAAGGTAACGGAGGTACTAAAACAAAGAAATATCAACTAATGAGAAGGCACGCAAAGGTGCCTACGCAGAGAGGTACCGACCGAGACACAGACGCAGACACAAACAAAGACACTTAAACGAAACATGCACAGAAACAGCGGCATACATAAATACAGACAGACATTTACATCTGAGAAGTTTATACGATTAAAATAAACCTCGATGGGGGACATACCTTCACTTACACGAAACACTTTATATAGGCAAAGCATCCGATTGGTCCGAGCATAAGCCAAGAGGGACATGATCTGAAAGCGATTAACTGACACGTTGGATTTGAGGTACAGATAACAGATCATTTCCACCGGAGCAATCCCGAGAAAGTCAATGAGAAAACGACCACGAAAGTACAGATCCAGCCGACAGCGACCTCTTCGGAGCTCCGTGTTTCTCAAATCATGCTCGTAATGGCGCCAGGCCGTCATGCAAATATCAATTAGATTGATGAAATCCAACGCGTACGTCACAATCAGTAGCGACATATTGTAAGGATCAAACGCAGCTGCGAAGCTAATGAGTGTGGCTTGAAGGACGACCATTCCGGAAATGAGGACGTCCCAGACAGTGAACTTGCTGTCTCGTTTAGCGCGATTTTCGTACCCCAGCCAGCCCCATTCAATGTCCACCATCTGGCCCATCTTGGTCTTGGTCTCCTTCATCTCATCGCTGTCGCCGAAGCGACGGGGACCCTTCTTCTTCACATACTGCTGCAGTAGCGCTACTTCTTTTGTGCAAGAGAACATTTTAACATCAGCCAAGTAACACTTCCTCTCCTTCAGATCATGCTTTCTCTCTCCATGTTGATTCGAGTTTATGCATCAAGTACTGTACTGGACACTCACTTTGCCAAGCAACAAGCACGAGACTTGTCTACTCCATTCAAAACACCACTTTGCTATACCGAACGATGTTCCCATTTTCTCTTTTGTAGTTATTGATAGATTATTTCTCTTGTATCAAAAGGATCTCAAACATGATGCCAAAACAAACTTTTAAATTGTTCAAAAATATATCGGACACCCGAGCGAACTGCCGAGTTCGGAATCGAGTTGAGAAAAGTTGCTGTTCGCCCATTTATGTTCCCCCTTCAACCCAACCGCCGGAGATGTCGCAAAATACTGTCTGATGTTAGGCCTCGGTCCCTAGTAGGGTGGAAGAACCTCAACATGCAAGCTATTAGACTGAATAATAGGAGAAGAATTGTAGCCAAAGGAGAGGTAGAGGAGATTAGAGGTCAAAGGAAAGAACTTCCCACATTACTGTACAACACACGCTTATATAGTCAGGGATAACAAATATTTCCTAATCTAACGTACTAATTTTTGCCGACATGGCAGAACTATGTACATGATAATAGCTGAGTAAGTACATTTCATCTTAAAGGAGTAGATAGTCATCTATTAACTAGGCTAAAAAAGATTCAGTTGCAGGAGATCCTTTACGCTATGAACGCGGACAAAGACGGTACTATTACTCTTCTCGTCGGTCGTATTATCATCTCGCAGAGAGCCCACCCGGGCGTCAACATCCAAACGGTTGTTAACGAAAATCATTCAGATGATACTCTTCACGCATTGGCAATCGAGCTAGGTTTTCGGATCACACGATCGAAATTCTCGAGGGGGCCGGGTTCGCCCCGAAGGCAAATTTCCAGTATTTGGAACAGGCTCAGGTTGCAGGCCTCAATTTAGCGTGTTATTTTGACAGCTGTAAGGTGCTACGCTCGTGCCTATTTGCCAAGCCTCAAAAACGGCTGTTCAGTTTAAAATTGGGTTTGCAAACGCCGAGCGCGACGGTGTCTCATCTGCAACTAACATTTTTAAAATCGCACGTGATCTACCTCGTCCCCACGAACGAGCATGCCCGTGCGGCATCGGTACGCTTGAGCAAAAGTCTGCAGAGTTACTGGACTTGACTTGCAATGAGTTCTTTGCGGAGTCGCTTAAAATCCTCAAAAGTCTTAACTGTAGCATCCGGGTTGAGGTCATCGCAGAGTATGGTGATTACCTTGAATTTCTCCCAAATAAATGCTGTGACTACGCTGATGTTGCTATTTTGAAATTTAATTTAGAATTGCGCAGCCGTATCGCATCCCAAGGTTCTCGTTTGACCAATAAAGATGTTCGCAGGAACCTGTCTGACCGCTACTTTCATTTCTCAACTCGCAACTACGCCACCGTATCCGATTCGAATTTCAGGAACGCAATCGCATTGAGTCAAATTTGCATATCCCCAAAGAGATTCGCAATATTGAGGGATCCGTAATGAAGTAAGACCTGTCACAGGTGGCCAGGGGACCGTATTTCAGTGTAACGTGCACGTTTGCGTATCGCTGTTTCAAGTGTGGCAGCTCTTTCCCTAAAGGCGTCGCATGTGACAAACCGGGCGGATGAACGCATCTTTACTTACGTATAGTGTCTTACGCACAGTGATTGAACTGTGTTCTTTTCCTTACACGTTGTGTCGTGTTTTTTCACTGAATTATGATTGCATTGAGTGTCGTTGAGTTATGAATGGGTTATTTTTCGTTACTGCACGTCTCTATTCGACAATCTTTCCAATCTCTCTTCGAACTTTTTACGACTATTCTCTATTGTAGCACACTACTGGTACAAGTAGTTGTATTGAGCTCCCTTTGGTAACCAGTGGTACGTATCGCTAGGGCTTCTTCAGCGACTTTCCTTTTCATAAATGTATCTTGAAGTTGTTTAAGTGTAGGGATATTTGTTTGTATATGATTTTCATACTCATCCGCTTTTTATTTCAGAAGTAAAGGTGAGCGACTTAGAGTTTAATTAATTAACTTTATTTAAGTTGTACACTAAAGCGGCGACAACAGGTTGTATGGGTCATGTTGAGAAGTTGTACTTCCATCAATTTTAAATTTATTAATCATATATAAATAAAATTTAAAAATGAAATTTAATAAATAAGACTTACTCGTACGTAGCCTTTCAGCAAAATATAATCAAATATTTTTGGGAATGTTAGAAGATAAAAACGGATGACAATTTTTTTTCCAATATTTTATTAAATAAAAACTTCGTGAAAAGTAAGGACTACATCTGTATTCGTCCCGTTAAATCTGTTTTGATTTCAATAATGAAATGTGATTTGTTTAGGCACTCACATGAACAGCTGCTGAAACTCCTACTTTGAAGATGATCACTGGCTCGATGCGAAAGTGCTGACCATAAAGAAACATAGATTGCGAAAAGAAGATAGTTTGGGGTATCTTAGTCTGTGCACTGCCGTTGAGATTGAGCGGCTGATAATTGCCGCAGCACTTTTCCCAAGTTATACACACGTGGCACAAGATAACGCTAACCAGTTAAAAGCAACTTTTTACTTGGTGCCAGTAAATGAGGGTGGTTAAAGTTTGAGCCAATTTCAGCCACAGCGTGCTATTACTTTTTTCATTGCTTGATTTCTTATATAAGTGTTCGCCAAAAAAAAAACGAGAAAAAAGTAAAAAAAGGGATTTTTAATGAAAAAAGCGCAGTAAAGAAGTATTTAGTTTGACGTGGAAGTTGACGACAGAAAGTTTTCAGAGATAACACAAATTTCTCGAGGAAATTTTGATTATCAATGATGAATTCGAGCACCGTTGTTATTGATCACCGCCGCCTGCACAATTCAGGAGTGAAGACCTTGTTCTACAGTTTCCCAGACGTGCCTTTCAATTTCATTAAAGCTCGCTATTGCTTTATTGGTTTGCAAGCGAAAATATAAAATACTTGCCTTTTGCACCGGCGACAGGGATGGGAATATCGAGCGCCATATTGTATGTAGGAAATGACTTCGCACGAAACTGGGACCTCCATTTATGTATAAATTGTTCGCCCACCATACCCTGGAGAGGGATCTAAATGTTGGGATAATTCTTGATTTAACAGTCCAACTGATTCTGAAGAGACTGTTTAATTTCAAAAGCGTTGCTCAAAGCAAAATTTAGAATAAGCATCATCATCGCCTAGACTAGGGTGACATTTCTTTACTTGTCACCGTCCTTTCATGGGGGTAAAAAAGCAAATCTGTTTGTGCCAGCCAACCAGACAGAGAGACAGAGAGACAAGGAGACAGACAGATACACATACACAACCATGTGATCAGTCAGACAGACAAGC
>LRSR01014718.1:0-12659 GCA_001579985.1 Hypsibius dujardini | reverse complement strand
GTTTATGCTCTGAGGTTTGCCCATATGTTCAAACATCTTTTCTAGATTTTCCATAATAGTAGGAAAACGTCGGTTGGTCATTGCAATAAGTTGCAAGTAGCGAGAGTAGACATCAATACATACCAGTATGTACTTATAGTGGTTGAACATAAAGCGATCATAAATCATCACATCTATTTGGTAATTCTGCCTAGGAAAGTACGCGTGAACTGTATTAAATTTTTTTGGTTTTCTAGATTCCTTATTGACTTGGTTAGTGTACTGACTTTTAAGATATTTTTGTATCTCTATAGAAGTTAAATCTTTATTGTCCAGTTTATGTTTTAGCTTAGATACTGACTGGTAGCCGGTTTTTGGATCGTAGAAAAGACTTTTGAGATTCATGGCTTTAGATAATACCACAATGACTTTCTTAACTGAAACTGCAACCAGAGCTATTTCAGATACATGTAAAGATTACTGCAATCAGCAAACTGTTAATAGCTGGAGTAATGCGAGTTTGGGTATAGCTGAAATCTTATTTACCTCACTAAATATCATAATTAACTTTATTGTATACAAAAAAATAAATGTAAGTAATCGTCGTAATAATGTTTTCAATCGAGAAGCATTGTTTAAGAATGATGTGTAGTAATTGTTTTAGATCGAGTGTTAGTTATCATAAGTTTCTTAAATTTAGCATAGAGATAAATTGCAATTACGATTGACAAAAGTATTATAAGGAAACATCTTATGATAAAACTGAAATCTATTTTAATGATATTTATTCCAAGTTCTGACACACAGTAATTCAACGTATTATTTAAATCTTTTTTATATTCTTCTTCTTTAATTTTTGCTTCCAGATAGCTTCCTAGGCCCTTTAATACCATTTTCCAAAATTTCAAGAAATTTGTTCACTCGTGTCTTTACGTGATCAACTTCACACTGAGGTAATTTTATAGATCCTGGAAGATCAATCTCAACTTCAGATTTATTTTTTTCTTCAAAATAATCCCGTGTTCGTTGTGTTATTGTGTCGATTATTTCGTCTTTTTCTTTTATTATTTGACAGCAATATTCTATATCTGAATTTCTATTTTCTCTCTCTTTTTGTAATAATCTAGCGGATACCAGGTCTGTGGGAAACAGGGGTGCTGTTGTCAAGTCTTGTGATTGTTTCTTCGTCAGTGAGCTGGTTTTTTGTCTGTGTTTGGTTTCCTCCATGTAACTCCTTTTTTATACATATGTTGAATAATGTTAGATACTTATAATAGGTGGTCCTTGAAATCTCTAAATTGCGACAAGTATCTTTGACTGGCAAATTTCCCCTGTCAGAAATTATTGTTTCTTTTATGTGGTCTAAAGAATACCTTTTGTATTGACCAGATACTATATGAGAAAAATAGAGCATGTCAACGGGTGTCAACGGGTGTCAGCGGGTGTTAACGGGTGTTAAGGGATAATTATATAAACACAAAAAAATGTTTTTGTTGTTGTTTGTCAATACATCCTGGAGAAAGTGAGTACTGAAATGTTTCAGATAAAACGTGTTTACACAATTATATATGAGTTTTTAACATTGAATTTATTTTGATGTAGTAATAGCTGTATCGTACACAACACAAACTTTGCCTACAAGAATTAGAAAATGCCTAGTACTGAAGCTCAGAAGCGAGCTCAGAGAAACTACTACCTTAGGTTGAAAGAAGATCAAGAAAAATATAAACTCTACGTTGAAAAAAAGAAACAATACTTTATTCAAAAATTCAAAACAACCGAGGCTTATCAAAGAAATAAAGAGGAGAGCTTACAACGCTACTACAAAAACAAATCTTGTTAATTACATCTTTTTTAAATTGATTTTATTTTTCCAATATATCATACTAGAAATTTTGTTCAGGCTACTTTACAATGGCTGATCTTCGGTTAATTTCTCGTCATTTTGAAAAGATAAGCAGAACAAATGAAAGATTGAAGCGTATTCCAGGATATGAAACAACTACTATTTCACGAAGAGCTACGACTGAAGAAGTCAACAATTATATTCAAATTATTGAAGACTATGAAAACCGAGTTACCCTAGATAATATTTATAAGGAAGCAGAACAACCACTGGAAGAGGAAGTAAATATTAATGTGAAGGGTTTGTTTGACCCTTATAGTGTCGAATTAGACAGTAGTGCTTTAGAGAATGCAACCCAAACTTATAGAATCACTCTGAACGCTACTCCATCAAATGATGTAAGTTATGGAAAGGATTTAGCTAGTCAGTACCTTGATTTAGTTCGAGCGCCTGTAACAGAACTACTTACCAGACAATTTGAAAGAATGCGTGCCTACAAAGTTATTTTTACACTTTCCACAACTATGATGAGGAACAATTTCAATGGTCAGTACTCTGAAAGCATAACAGTACCCACAGCTACTAAGCCTGTTTCAGTGGAAAACCTTAGTAGGATAACCGATAAATTTATAAATGACAAAAACAATGAGATTGTATCATACATAAGTGAAATGATGCTAAAAGGTTCTGGATTTGTTCTGACAGATGTTCTCTATTTGGATATAAAATTTAATGAAAGTAACCCCATTAATGCTGGGACTTATATGGAGTTGCCTGCGTATGTTGCCAACAAGAAAGCTTGTGTTAACGTAAATAACGGTGAGGATAATTATTGTTTTGTTTGGTCCGTTTGTGCTGCCCTGTTTTGGGGTGAAGAAAAAAATCCGCAAAGACTAAACAAAGAACGCAAAGAATGCTTTAATCAATTAAAACATGGTGACATAAAATATCCGATGCAGATTAAAGATATAGAAAAATTCGAAAGGCTTAATGAAATCAATGTCAGAGTTATTTATTTTAAGGATAAAACTAGGTCGTTTTGGCCGATGTATTACAACCGAGATCAAAATGAACAATATAGTAGAGAAGTTCCATTATTGATGATTAGAAATGGAACAGACAACAATGAAACTATCACTGACCATTTCGTTTGGGTAAAAGATGTGAGTCGCTTACTATCCGCTCAAGTCAGCAAACATAATGGAAAGCAATTTTTCTGCCTATCTTGTTTCAAGCATTACGGTACTGAAAAATTACTAAACAGTCACAAAGAATATTGCCACGAACACCCATCAGCAGTCACCGTAATGCCCCAACCAGGTGAAAATATCATGAAGTTTAAAAACCATCCTTATCAGTTCCGTCATCCCTTTGTTTTATATTGTGACTTAGAGAGTTTATTAAAAGCATTGGAAAAAATTGATGAAGGAAATGAGCGAAGCGAGCAAGTGAGCGTAGCGAACGTCAGTGAATGTGAAACAAAGTCTTATAACACACATCACCACGTAGCCTGCTCTGTTGCTATGCAACCAGTGTCAATTTATAAGGAGCATAAACCATATCTCTATAGAGGTAAAAAAAGCGAAACCGAAGTGATAGATGTCTTCTATAAACAACTAGAAGTCTATGCTAAAGATTTCCATGAAATCCTGAAAGTGAATAAACTGATCATAATGAGTGACGATCAAATAAAAGAGCATAATAAAGCTACACACTGTTATATCTGTAAAAAAAAATTCGATGAGTTGGATGAAGCTTTAATTAAAGTTAAAGATCACGATCATTTTACTGGTGAATATCGTGGACCTGCTCATTCGCAGTGTAATTTAAAGATAAGAAATAACCTCTACCGAATAAAAGTTGTATTTCACAATTCTAAAAATTACGATACCCACTTCTTTGTTAAGCAAATCAATAAACTTGAGAACGTCAAAGTAATTGCAAAGACTATGGAGAAATACAGTAAAGTAAGTGGTATTATTAAGCTCGAAGATGGTAACACTATGGGTATAGACTTCCTAGACTCTTGTCAATTTCTGTTGTCTTCTCTATCTAACTTAGCTAATAACTTGGGTGAAAATGATTTCAAACAAACAGATAAACACTTTGGTACTAATTCTAAGCTATTCCAAAAGAAAGGTATTTATCCATACAGTTTCATAGATGGTTTTGAAAAATTTGAACTGAGAGAGAAACCATCCCAGGCAGACTTCTACGATCATCTGAAGCAAAAACCATGTACAGATGAAGAGTATAAATACTTTGAAGAAGTGTGGGATACAATGAAATGTGAGAATATGGGTGACTATCATGATCTGTATCTTTATTCGGACGTTACCATTTTAGCAGATGTTTTTGAAAGATTCAGAGATATTTGTCTACAGTACTATGAATTAGACCCGATACACTATATAACTGCCCCATCTTTAGCCTTTGATGCTATGCTTAAGATGACGAAAGTAGAACTTGAATTGTTAACAGATGAGAATGATTACATGTTATGGGAAAGAGCAGTTAGAGGAGGAAATGTTAATGTTGTTAGGAGACACATCAAGGCAAACAATAAGTATTTGCCAGATTATGATGAGACGTTAAAAACCTTATACGGAATGTATTTAGATGCAATTGCTCTTTATAGTTATGTTATGTGTCAAAAACTTCCAATTGGTGGGTTTAAACATCTAAATGGGTTTAATATAAATCACATAATGGGCTTAGATGTTGAAGGTGATTATGGTTATTTGTTTGTGGTAGATATCCATTTTCCAGACGAATTACACGATTTATTTAACGATATGCCAATGGCACCAGAGAAAAAAATTATCACCGAAAACATGCTAAGTAAAAAAGCAAAGAAGCTTAAATCAGGTATACATTATACTGCTAGCGAAAAACTTATCTCAAGTCTTGAACCAAAGCTTAATTATCCTGTTCATATCAAAAACTTACAATATTACATCAGTAAAGGGGCTATAGTAACAAAAATACATGATGTCATTCGGTTCAAACAAGAAGCTTTTATGGCGCCTTATATCAAATTCAACATATCTCAACGAACTAAACCAGGGGTGACGGCTTTTGAGAAAGATTTCTTCAAGTTAATGAATAACTCAGTATTTGGAAAAACAATGGAAAATGTTAGACTATATCAGGATGTGAAAGTCTGCACCAAAAGAAAACAATATACAAATAAGATTGTGCCAGACCCATTTTTCAACGATTCGCTTGTGATACATGAAAACTTAGTGATTTGTAAAATGGGTAAGAAAGAAGTTAAATTGTGTAAGCCGGTGGCTATAGGGGTTACTATTCTGGATAATAGCAAACTCCATATGTACAAATTTCATTATGACGTTATGATAGCAAAATATGGAACCGAAAATTGCCAGTTTGCCAATGGTGACACAGATAGTTTGATATATTTAATTAACACGGAGGATATATATGAAGACTTGAGAGATGACGAGCAGTTTGCATCTCATTTTGATTTATCAGTCTTTCCTGAAACTCATTTTCTTCATAATAAGAACAATAAAGGTGTAATAGGTAAATTTAAAGATGAAGTTCAAGATGGTAAAAATCTCAGATTGTTATCTGAAGTAATTTCCATAAGACCTAAAATGTATCATTGTGAAGTATATGACACTGTAAACAAACAGATTGCAAAACCAAAGCAAGCTACTAAAGGAGTTCCAAAAGGTACTTTAACGCTAGATAATTTCATTAATTGTTTGTACAAAAACGAACAGACTGTTGTGAGTTTCAACACGTTTAGAAGCAGGCAACATGAGATATATTCACAGGTAAATAATAAAATAGGACTAGCAAACTACGACGACAAACGTTATTTGAGAGGTGATGGGATTAGAACATACGCTTATGGTCATTACAAAACAAAACAAAAAAAGTAATCTGCTAAGGTAGATTAGACGTAGCTTAACAGATTACCTTTTTTATAAAACAAAATACAATTCATTTTTTTATTTATTATCAAGTATAAGCAAACCCTAATTGTCCAAAATGTTGTCGATCGCGAATATTCACACTACTGACATTCCTTCTCAGTTTGTGACTCAGGTTCAACCCATCAACAATGTGGTTGAAAACCTTATATATCAGACGGTATCTCCGAAGAACTTTTCAACCATACTAATGGAGCAGAACAACACTAATACATCTGAAATTATATTCGAGATCGATGGAGACTCTGGCTCTTGCATAGATTTGTCACAAATATCTTTCGAATATGACCTATCAGTTACTATGCTTGTCAGCGGACAGGTTACTCCTATTTTAGAAACATATCCAGTAAACTTTGTAGATAGTTTTCATAGTAGCTGGATAAGTTCTTTGTCGGTAGATTCCACAGTTGCAAATCATGGCGCGAGAATAATCGAGTATGTTTTAAACTTTAGTCAACAAAACCAAATGATGAACTCTTTAACGTATACATTAGACGAAATTCAAACGCAAGGTAGTCTGTATGGGTACTACAACGAAAGTCAAGCTTTAAAAGACGCTGCTGCAAAAAATAGTGCTAGTATAAATGGTTGTGAATATCTCTGGGGAGACTCAGCTAGCGTAAAATCGACCAATAGCAGCATAGAACGAAAACAGATGTTACTAGCTGCCAACGTGGGGCAAAACAGCAAGAGGATTGCCTTTAGGGTTAATCATCCTTTCTTTAACGTCAACGATGTGTTACCACCTAATTTCGGAATCCGAATAACGATGCAACCACAAAATACATATACCAGTTTTATAGCAGACACAAACTCAGCAAAAATAGGCACACTGGAGAATCCACTATTTGGAAAGGTTGTGGCGTTCAGCAGTTCTGTCTCTAATTTAGTTTGTTTAGTTAGGCGAAAAAAATTATACTCGCATGCTTTGTTAGCGTATCAGCAATATTTAAACTCCACTCCGAGGCAGATAAGATATGAAAGACTTTCATATCAGACTACTCATCTAGCTCAAAATTCTGGTAACATGATTAATTTTAATATAAAACTTGGAATTAATTCTCAGGTAAATCCAAAAGCCTTACTTTTCTTTTTGACAGAAACTGGAGCTAAGAGTAGTTACTCTTTAGATTCACATTACTTTGTGACAGCTGACGTATACAAATACTGGGTGGACTATAATGGAACAATAGTTCCAACAAATAACGATTTAAACCTAAAAATGAATGGTTTATCAAGCAATTATTCCAGAGCATATCAAATGTTGAAAGAGGCATTAGGTCTGCATCACACCGACACATTTAGTATAAAATACAAAGATGGTATCACAGGGTCTTGTTACAATAAGCGAAATACCATATATGGTGTTCCACTCTCTAATGATCCAGAGTATGATTCGTTTGAGGGTAGTAGTATGGGAAAAAATAATGCCCAACTGCAACTAAACATAATGTTTAGCACTATAGCATCGAATTACGATTTGCACACAGTACTATTGTTTGATGAAATTTTAGAGATAGATTATGAGAGAAATAAAATGGAAAACATAAGTAATTATCAGAGCAGACTAACAGAAGTACACATGCCCACTGTAGCAGACTTCAAAAATGCTCGATATATACAGTTTGGGGGTGGTAAGATTAGTGGATTTTTCAACAACTTGAAGAGCAAAATTGCTGCATTCTTACCAAGACTATTCAGCGCAGTACAGACTTACGCTCCACATGCAATTAAAGGTGTAAACATGGCTAATGAAATGGCTGGTAAATACTTTGCTAACCAGGGAGGTTCTGCCCTAAGTTTAAAAAAAAGTCAGAGCTACATGAAAAAATTATAGATAAACTAAACGAAGTTAGAAAAAAGTATAAAAATTACGATGTCATAGGTTATGAACAGTTTCATCCATTAAGTAACCGAGAATTCGACGATTATTTCAAACTTGATCAGTTCTATAAAGGATGTTATGCTAACGATAGAGCTCATCCAAAATTTCTTAAGAAAAATGGCGACTTTATGATAATCAATGTAGATCCAAGCGAGATGAGTGGTAGTCACTGGTTTTGTTTAAAGAAGAGTAAGTATTTGGAACTATTTGACTCTTGGGATTTACCACAAGTGTTGCTCGGTGATAATTTTATTAAGAAATTAAAACGCTACAAAAATGTTCAGTTTATGCCTTATGCTATTCAAAACGAAGATAGGGTTGACACCACATGTGGTTGGCACTGTATTAGTTTCATCAATTCTGGTTTAAGCATAGAAAACTATGCAAAAATGTTTGAAGCAGATAAAGCCGGTAGTTTTCCCGAAATTGAAAGATGTAATTTACAAGTAATGAGTTCCTTCCTTTTACCTATTGAAAAAGCAGTGGTGATTGAGCCTATTAATGCAGCTGAACCAGAAAAGACAAAAAATATATTGGAAATCCCATTAGATGATCTGAAGACATTGGTTGACACAAGCTTTAAAGAAACGCCAATAAAAAAGTTTAAAAAAGTTACTTTGAGAAGAGGGCAGCGCATCAGAAAACAGACGAAATTTCTAATCAACGAAATGAAATGAGACAAAAAAATAGAAATAATTTTTTTTACTAGGGCGTATCCACTGTACCTGAACAAGTTTTGGCTGGAGAGATAACATTTAGATATTTGTAATGTACCATTTGTGGACAACATAGTTCGTTATCATCAACTAGTATAGTAATTAGATCAGGTAAAATCATCTGCAGCTTCCAAAACGGAGGCAGACACAATTGACCTGAAGATCTGAAATCTATCGTAGTATACCCATACCCATGAAGATAGTGAAACGATGTGTCTTGTTTAGTTAGATCAAACTGTGTACCATTTAAATCTTTACAGTTGATATAGTGATAGTGTCTGGAACACTTGCATTGTTCAAATAAACATTTGCTGTGGTAGTGAATAACAGGAGAACGCTCTTGATAATACCTGTAGCCATACGATAAGGTTGCAACCGCAAAGAAAATAAATAATTTGAGAAACATAGTTGAGATATAAAAGATAAAAAATAAACAATTATTTAGGATATATATATATGCATGTGCATGCAAGCGAATTCTTGTGAATTCTCGAGAATGTCTAGCTTTGTTACTTATGAAAACTTGGCAAATTTCAGTGAAAAACAGCAGTTTAGGAATATGAAAGGTAAATATAATTTTATTACTCATCCTAGTAGCACAATAGTTTGCGGCAAAACAGGAAGTGGAAAGACAAGATTAGTAATGAATTTGATTAAAATAGGAGTTGAAAATGATATCTGGGATCAAATAGTTATTATTAGCCCAGATAACGATTCTGAATACGACGTGTTTTTCAATAAGCTTGTAGAGCGACAGGATATAAATGATTTACCCACAATAAACCTGAGCGTTCTTCCTAAGACTTTAGAGGATTTTTTTAATAAAGTTGAAGATGTAATGGTGTTTGATAAAAAAAAGCAAACCCTAGTCGTAGTTGATGACTTCCATACAGAGAGTACTAATAATAGGTTCATTAAACAGTTGTTTACTAAAAACCGTCACTACGGTATCAGCTTAATATTTTGCACACAAAACTTCAACGAACTTCCTGTTACTGTGAAAACGAATAGTCAGTACTACTATTTCATGAAAGACTGCAATCCCAAAATATTAGAAAACGTAGAAGCTAAGTGTGGAATAAGCGAAATTAAAAAGTTGTATCTGGCTTATATGGCTACTACGAATACAATTTTTCCATGGGTCATGTTAAACGTGAGTAAAAACTATCTGGTTGACAAAGAGAACAACATACATTACTTGAACAGCGACACAAAAGAGAAAAATATAGACATGATACCTTTTAACGAGTTTAAGAATAAATATGATATAGAAGAAAAGAATCACTTAAGACGAATAATATTGGAAAAATATATGCCGGAGTGTGAGACGGGGCTTATCAAGAAACTGAGTACGAGTAGACGGACAAAAACACACAACGAAGAGATCCAGAAGAGTGTACCCGATAAATATTGGCAGTTCTTTAGTTTGAAGTAATTTTATTTGTTATTAAAGACCGTTACCATCACTACTCACAACCAACGTACACGCTTCCTTCACACACACACACATCATTCACCCCCTATACACTATATTCAAATTAATCTCCTTCTATGGTTAATTCACTAATTTTTACTTCTGTAGTGAGCATTACATACGTGTGTATAATCCTACACACTCCTACCCTAAGTTTTTCCACCCTAAATTTGACTACATAACGTTTTATTCAAAATTCTAGACTGAGAAAAAACAATACAGTCCTGTTTCTCATTCATGAGAAGAGATACAGGAAACTAAAACTTCAACAAAAACCATTGCTCAAACAAAAGCTGCATAATCGAAAAAGTCGCTTATGTGTCACTTCCCCGGTCCAGAAAAACTCATTGAGCTGAATTGAGCCGAAAGCGGTTGCACATTCAGCGCCCCTTGTTGGTTAATCAGCGCCTTCTGTTGGTTAATCAACGCATTCTGTTGGTTAATCAGCGCCCCTTGTTGCTCATACAGCGCCCCTTGTTGCTCATTCAGCGCCCCCTGTTGGTTAATGGTGTCACGCAGTCCCTGAATGATTGCCTTCAGTCGTTCAATTTCCGCATCCTTGTCCAAATTCAATGTACTTGGTGAGCCTACAAATCAAGTAATAGTAGAATAAATTATTTGCTAAAAGTAGTGAATTAGTAAAAATAAAACTCGTAATATACCGGTGTTTGACAGCGTTCCCGAGACTTTCTTGTCCTCCTGCAGCGGTGTCTGAGAGTGCTCGCGACTGCTGGTACCCCCTTGATCGTCATCTAAAAAAAAATAATTTGTTTAATATAAGAAATGGAATTAATAAAAAATAAAACTCGTAATTACCGGAATTAGACGGTTCCTCAGTGTCGTCAACTGCAGCTTCTCCGACAAGTTTTATATAATCCGCAAGATTCATCCACAGGACCGATTTTTTGTTACCTTCTTCAGGAGGTGCTAAATGGAAGTGCTTCTTCTCCTTATGCAGTACGTCCTTGACCTCCTTCTTAAAGCCCTCAGGGAAACCTGACAGTGGTCCGGGGCGTGAGTTATCACGCCCCCAAATATCCTCCGCAATATCATTTAACAGACTTTTTGGCTTGCGAGTAAGAACTGCATCAATTAATTCTATCCACCGGTCACGAGCACGCGTCTTATAAGATGTTGACGTCGTTCTGACTGGACTCACTGTTGCCATTTTGGTAAATAATTCCGTACGAAAACAAAACTCAAATTTGGATTGATGACAAGGTAATGAGGTAATGATGGTTGGTGCGGCAAGCAAAATGAAGCAAAAAGGCAAAAACCCACAATGATTTTCGCTGCAACGACGTCTTTCTTGAATGGTAAAATCGACTGCACACGGCACACAACAGCATGTAGTCAGTCAGTCGCGCGCACATGGCAATCTCAAGGAAATTTGAAGTGGCACACAATACACGACTGCTGTCTATATAGGCAGCAGTAGAGAGGGTGGACAGTCGCGCACGTGAAAAGTTCGAAACAATTCGAACGCCCTCAGGCTGGTGGATAGATCATTATCTCTATCATATGATACAGGCTGTGTGTGAAGCATACACACACACACACACACTCTCTCTCCAACACACACACACACTTTCTCTCTAACACACACACACACACTCTCCAACACACAGCACACCACCAGTTCAAACCACACCTTTTTTTTGTTTTTTTACTTTTTCCAATATTTGACCAAAATGAGGTGTTTCGTCTGTGAGCTCACAGACGAAATCGCGAAAACGCTAAAAAGTGGTTTTTGAGAAATTTTTAAAAAATAATTAATGAAAATAGGCTAGTTTATAGTAATTTAGATATGTTTTGACCCTAAAATAGCTAATTTTTAAAATAGTAAGAATTAAATAAAAAAATATTATTTTTGTTGGAAATAAAATTGTGCCAGAAATTGTGCCAGAACTCTCGTATTACCACTACTTCTGTCTGTCTGTCTGTCTGTCTGTCTGTCTGTCTGTCTTTGATTGTCTGTCTATCTGATTGCCTGCCTGTCTCTCTGATTGCCTGTCTGTCTATCTGTCTGTCTGTCCTCTGTCTTTTCTGTGGTGTCTGTCTGTGGGTGCCTGTCGGTGTTAGGTAAAGCCTCCCATACTGAGTTCGGGAATGCTTTTGAGACCAATTTTGTCACGCCCACGCGTGAAACTCAACAAACCCTTCTTGTGCGGCATGCTTCCTCTTGTAAAAAATGTGAAGCAGCTCTTGTTAAGGCCGGATATTAGGATACCTTGAGCCACAAACTCAACTCGATCACGTTGTTGGTTTTTGTATGAAGGCTCCAATCTTGATTCTTGTTTCTCTATTTATAAATTTTTTTTTCTATTTATTTTCAATTTTTAAAATTTTATTTTGCACGTTAGGATTTTCTTTAGTACTAGCAAACACTGAAATTTCCTTGTCGTATTTAAAATTTCAAAAAACGGCCCTTTTATTTAATTTAATTAATTAAATTTATTTAATTTTATTTATTTTGTATTCGTTTATTTATTTTATTTTTAATTTAATTTAAAATCGAGATTTTGAATCTGGCAATATTTGACTTTATTTAAATTCCTCAACGGGTTCCCGATTTTAGTTTATATTCAAATTCAACCAATCAATGCATGGCAACAGTGAAATATAATAGACTCTTTAAATAGCAGAGACTGTACGAAGTCTAGTGGCTAAAAGTACTGCAAACAATCAAGCGAAATCTCATTCCACAGTAAAAATTTGCACCCCGGGAAAATTGCCCTCATCTTACCATGTGATATGCCGAAGCACCGTGGTGTTAAAATACGTCCGCAGTCAGTTA
>LRSR01014716.1:0-10257 GCA_001579985.1 Hypsibius dujardini | reverse complement strand
AATTCTGCACATGATCATCCGGAACCGGCATTTTTGCTGATCGTCGTACACTTCCAGCCCCGAGTCCGCATCGAAACGCTGTTGTGGGTCTCCTGCGTGGGACTTCCTTTATCGCCTTTAAATATTTTCGACAGTTTCTCCCGGTAATCCCGATTGCATACTAAGAGAATACACTACAAATATCGATAAAGTAAAACATTAATATAAATTAATCGAATGCCGGTTCTACTTAAATGATTGCTTTTTCCGCTCACCGGTGTGAGTCCGTACTGCGTGCCCAGCGCGGCGCGAATCCACATATACGACACCGGGTCGCTGGCCAACAAGCTCGGGTACACGCTGGTAATCACACCCCACGGGATCAGACACAGCAAGCCCCAAAGGAAGAGAACCAACATCATCTTGGCCATTTTCAATCGCTCCAACAGCACTCGTCTGTGTCTCGTTGACGATCCGTCTCTCGTCGCCAATCCGTCTCCCGTCGACGGTCCGTACCTCGTCGCCAATCCGTCTCCCGTTGACGGTCCGTCTCTCGTCGACAGTCCGTCTCTCGTCGACGGTCCGTGTCTCGTCGACGATCCGTATCTCGTCGCCAATCCGTCTCCCGTCGACGGTCCGTACCTCGTCGACGGTCCGTGTCTCGTAGACGACTGCTGCACGGCCACGCGGTTCCGTCGCGACATGCCGTAGCATTTGTAGAGAATCATCAGCGAACCCACACCGGCGATCACGTACGGCGCGTATCCGAAGACGATTTGCACCCGTAGGAGGGGGCGATCAGGCTAGGAGAAAATGGACTTGAAAATAAAACCGTATTCCTGGAAATTTCCGGTGAAGTTTAGCAATGAAATATAAAGTTTCTATACTTACTCGGGAAGTGGCGGAGATTTCCCCTCGCTTTTAGGGTGAGGTTTTTTTTACTGATACTTTTTAATATATCATGATTTTTCATAGGGGTCTCGTCGGTGCAAATACATTTCCAGGTTCATAAAAAAATGAAGAAGAAAAAAAGAATCTCTGCCAGTTTGTGGTACATGCCGGCGCTTGATTGATCGATCATTTGACAAATTTCTCGACATTTTATTTTTTCAAAATTGTTTCAGTATTTTACTGAACGTGAAAACATTCTTAAAATTTACTAAAAACCTCCAGCAAGATAAGAAAAATAAGATTTTTTTCGTCTAACCGGAACACCTTGAGAAAATATAAAAGGAACAGCGTAGTGGCCCCCTGCACGCTGTGCGATAATGCAAAGTTTTAAAATCAGCGTTACCGGTTGATTGGTTCTCGAAATTTTATTTTTTCAAAAACGTTTTGGTATTTTACTGAACGTGAACACAGTCTTAAATTTTACTAAAAACCTTCGAATATGAGTGATTTACTGGACAACAGACTGCACGCTTTTTCCATGTTCATGTGTCATCCATTGAGAAGCGGGAAATGTCAGAACATGGAAAAAAGCGTGCAGTCTTTTGTCCAGCAAATCACTCATACCAAGATTTTGAAATTTGAATTAACAACCACTGCTGCAACTGCACGCGATCAATGATCGATCAATCAAGCGCCGGCATGTACCACAAACTGGCAGAGATTCTGTTTTTCTTCCTCATTTTTTTCTGAACCTGGAAATGTATTTGCACCGACGAGACTCCTATGAAAAATCATGATATATTAAAAAGTATCAGTAAAAAAAACCTCACCCTAAAAGCGAAGGGAAATCTCCGCCACTTCCCGAGTTAGATAATTACCAGAAAGTTGCAGCCTCCCAATGAGTTGACTGTGGGACGGCCGCCGTACCCGAACGCCGCCGGGCAACTCACTCCGACACTGAAGACCCAAACGGCGACCAGTATGATGACGTTGATGTGTTTCGCGGTCCAGCGTTTGTATTGATGCGGGAAAAAGAGCGCACAACAACGGTTGACGGTCAGACCGACGTCCGTGAAGTTGATGACATACACGAGCAAGGAGAAGGGCGTGTTGATGTACCGACAGGCGCGCAGGGTGGTGGGGTACCCTAGACGGTTCGCCAACGCGGCGTAGACATTGAGGGGATTGGCGACCGCACACATCGCGAGGTTCGCCGCGACAAAATTAAAGATGAGGAGGTTCAGGCCGAGTTTGTTGGCTCGAGTGGGCCAGGTCACGACGAGGACCAGGAAGTTGGTCACCGTTCCGATGACGCTGAAGATGGTGGTGGTGATGATGCAGGCGAGGAGCTCGCGCTGAACTGCGAGGGTGAGACCGTTGGTCGAATGATTCCACGCAGACGCGTTGGATGAGTTTGCGAACGAGTTCATCTTCGGATGCCGATGAAGAAGGAGAAGATTTTGAAGAGGACCGATAGAGCACTCACTTCGAAGGTAATGCTCGATGTTTGTGCCCTCTTTATAGAGGCCAATGGCGGTTTGCTGGGCCGTGTGTGAGGTCTTTGGTTCCTCCACTGCCTTCAGGCGATAGCTGGCCGTATATGTGCACCATTAAGGTCAAAATTCTCGACAATTTTTGTGGTACGGGCACCGCAATCTCACGACCCTGTGTGTGGGATGGAATTAATGAGGAAAACAAATGACGCACGGACATGTATCAGCACACACGCACAGCCTTTCTATCCGGATCATGCGGTGGGAAAGGTCACTTAATGAGAGGCTGTCTGCGCCTTCGTTATCACACAAATCCATTCCAGAAATTATCGCGACAGCCCTCTGACCTCGCCCAAATTCCTCGTTAAGCGCCGATGTCTTATAATTCCCTATTTCATATTCATACCATCCCCTGGCGAACAGAAATGGCAGTAATTCGAACCTTAATTGAAATCCTTAATGGTTCTCGAAACGGTACCACAGTACGTTACAAATTGGCGGTTTGTTTTATTGTCCATACCAAAATGAATCCGTAAATGCATCCCAAAATGGAATGCAAAAACAGATACAGTTCTGGACTGAGCCGCACTTGCTTGACCATTGGTCAATCTTCCTCAAATGCTGCCTCGTTGACCGTATCTACCACCGGTCGGATTCTTTGTCTCTAGGCGGAGGGACGGACATATGTTCGTGCGCATGTGGACATTAAGTCAGTCTGGCAGATTACAATCTAATCCTACCAAACGGAGAGCCGGGTGTGCAAAAAGGCGGTCGGTCCGGTAGACGGACAATCGGACAGTCGAACAAATGAATAAACGGAGAAGGTCCCTGAAGATAGGGACTGACAGGGACGGACGGACGGATGGACGGACGGACAGACGGAAGGGTGGACGGACGGACAGACGGAAGGATGAACGGAAGGATGAACGGAAGGACAGACGGACGGATAGACTCATCAACATGCTGACAGCTGGACGATCGTGCAGCTTACTACATCAATTGGACAGTCGGGTCTCCATTATCCTGTTTTCCTTCTGCCCTGGCCTCCTAGCCATTCGACTGTCCACTTTTCAGTCTAAAACCTGGTCTATACTTTTACAGTTGCTTGGATTGTACAATCCAAGCAATTTTAAACGTATAGATCAGGCTTTAACTGTTTGGTTGTTCTATGGGCTGCATAACCCGACTAACCATCCAATGTCCAGTTTATGTCTTGGCTGCCCTCCTGTCTGTCTGGTGTGCTCATTGACTGACTGACTGTTTGTCTAGCTTTCCGCGTCATTGTCCCGCTCATTTTCTGCGGATCCGGGGACCCGGGCATTGAACTGGACTGAAGCTAATCAACAATCTCTACCCGGTGTCCTCAGGCGTTTACGGATGGAAAATCCCAGATGGGTGGTTATGGTTGTTTACGTAGATGGGAGATGGCCCATCCGATTCCCTTACTTTCCCCGCGTGGCAGGCAGTCAGAGCAACGATCGGTTGACCTTTCATTTCAATACGCCTTGTTGCAGGAAAGCTTGCCACACACGTGCACGGCGAATGATCCCCGGCGGCACCCATCAAAGGACACATACCTTGTTGAATGGGTTAATCGTACCGGTACTCGGTCCTCCTTTGGTACTGTAGCTGCGAGTATATGGCCTAATATGCATAAAAGCTTTCCTTAAGTGTGGAATTACGAGGGGGACGGACGGACGGACTCTGGAATGATTTAGCGTCCATTTGTTCGAAATGGGGAACTAAATTTGTCTTTGCTGAAAACCGAAGTTTATTCCTGTCTGAAAAAGCAAACTGAAACTGACCATCACATGACTTATTCAACTGACTGAACAAGTAGACATGCTACGGTATAAGATGAATATATAATATATAAAGATAAGTTGAGATTCTGCGTATAATGATTATAATAAACACGCTAAAGAGACGTGTGAGCGTTGCCAATTTGTTTTAAAAATACGTTTTAATTTCGAGTGATCCATTAAATTGGCTCGTGGACTTCCCTGACAGAACGAATGCCATTCCTTCTCATCACTTCATCCTGATAGGGCTTGCACAGCGCGACCAGGCGGGGGTGCGCTTAAAAACTATGTAGGGATCCTCGTATGTTCGGCAAACGGTAAATCAAAGTCATTCTGCGTGCTGTTCGGCCTTTCTTCACACTTTTAATGGGCAGAGAATTACTGTTGTCGCTTTTCTGTGCTGGACGTTTTTTGATACCCTTGAGAATCCCCGCCAATTTCACCCGGTAGCCTCGATTCCATATTAAGAAAATACACTGCAAGTCAAAACAGTAAAGACCTAAAATTAACTGATAGCGCGAAAGACTATAATGTGTATATGTTTTTCTATGAAAAGCGAGTTGTGACTTTTTTCCAATCCAAAAAGGTTTATTTTTCCGACAAGGTAATACACAGCTAATTGCAACGCCTTTCAAGTATTAGCAAACGGCATTTTTTTTAATTAAAAACATGGTTTCTAAAATGTTCAAACGCTGCAGGAGCACCCTGTCCTGCACCCTGTCCTGCACCCTGTCCTGCACCCTGTCCTGCACCCTGTCCTGCACCCTGTCCTGCACCCTGTCCTGCACCCTGTCCTGCAACGCCTTTCAAGTATTAGCAAGCGGCATTTTTTTAAATTATAAAACTGTTTTTTTAAAATGTTCAACCGCTGCAGGAGCACCCTGTCCTGCTGCTGCAGGTGCTGCACGGCCATGCGGCTCCGTCGCGACATGACGCGGCATTTGAAGAGGAGCATCATCGAACCGATCCCGGCAATCACGTATGGTGTATAGGCGAAGAAGATCTGCGCTCGCATCAGGTAGAGAGCTCAGGCTGGAAGACGCACTTTAGGTGATCTTGAAAGTGTTACAGCTGACACATTTACGTGCAATAAAAGTACAGCCCTCGAGTGGGGTGAGTAAGGCACGTCCGCCGAGCTGGAAGGACAACGGAATGAGTATTCCCGCACTGATGACCCAAACGGTGATCAAGATGATGACATTGATGTGCTTGGTGGTGGTCCACTTCTTGTAATTACGCGGGGAATACAGCGCACAGCAACAGTTAATGGTCAGACCGAGGTCCGTGAAGTTGATGACATGCACCAGCACGAGGAAGGGGCGGATTCATGAAGCGACACGTTTGCAGGGTGGTGGGGTACCCTAGACGGTTCGCCAGCGTGGCGTACGCGTTGACGGGACTGGCCACCGCACACATCACCAGGTTCGCTGCGACGTATTTGAAGATGAGGAGGTGGAAGCCGAGCATGTTGGCTCGGGTGGGCCAGATCACGAGGAGCACCAGGAAGTTCGTCCCCGTCCCGATCACGCTGATAATGGCGGAGGTGATGATGCAGACGAGGAGCCCAAGTTGGACGGCGAGGAGCCCAAGTTGGACGGCCAGGGTGATGGTGGACGGCCAGGGTGATGGTGGTGGTGTTCCGGTGATCGGTGAGACCGTTGGTCGAGTGGTTCCATCAAGATCCGTCAGAGGAAGTTGTCGAATTCATCGTCCGATATTTATAGTGACTTCGATAAGTGTTTTTGGACGAATTTAGAGGAGAAAATAATTTGCCGAAATCCGATGGATCATGACCATGGTCATGATCATGATCGTTCACTAAGGATAAATCTCCTTATGTCGATGCAGTTTTTATGTAGAATGTCATGGCGGGTTTGTTCGACAACTTTCCCCCAGGTAAGGGTAACTACGGTAGAAGGACGTTACACGGTACCAGTACGTGTAGGTAATTATGCAAAGAGGTTAACCGTTTAGGAATACCCCTTCTTGGTATAGCTGTGTGATCGTGACGATCATTGTGGGATGAAAGCTGTGGTCGTGACAATCTTTGTGGGATGAAACAATGTCAAAAGGCTTTTACATATACTTTAAAATTTTTAAGATTTATCTCCCGTTGATTGGCGGACAAAACAGTCATTCAACGGTTGTTGCTCAGGCGCTTCGCTTTTCCGGGTGCGAGGTCATTTTTAATGGACATTGTAGATGACCACAGGAGTTCCGACATCTCCATTCCATTAAGCAGAAACACGCGTGTTTCGCTTGTGTTCCGCGGTAGGGTGCCTTTGATGTTGGCGCCGGTGCATAAGTGTCTGCATGTTAGCAAATAGAACTGACAATGCAGGGACTGACTTTACTCCGGGAACAAACAGTAGAAACCCTTAAACGCCTTTAAATTTGCGCAGATCTCACAGCAGGCATCTATGGTTTACCGGCAGACATGTTTGAAAAAGGAATTTAAAATAAGACAATAAATATTGCATGGGTGAATGCAGACATATGCAAATGCCGAACGTCGGTAGCATTTCCAGCGGGAATATAATTGATTCGATGTCATTTATAAGCCGAAGCAAATGACTGGCTGAAAATGCCGGTTGTTTGAATTGGTCGGTGGCATCCAAGTCAAGACAAAGCGAAGGAAGTGATGTCTTTTTTTCATTTCCAATTTAATTTTCACCCTTTTTCGCTCGATTAAATAATCTGTCTGCCAATCCTCTTGACCGGTTTCCGGGCGTGTTCGGTGTGTTCCCTTTGTTCGGTGTGGTCGTCGGTGTCGTCGTCGGTGTGGTCGTCGGTGTCGTCACGTCATCATCCTCATTCGTCTCATAAGTAGATTGGGAGTTAATCCGACCGAGCTGGCGCAATGGCATTTCGATTACGACGAAGGCAAGATATGCCACAGCGTAGACTGCAACCACTTGGGAGAAGAAGATTGAGAGCGCCTCGTAGGTGGAGTAGTTCAACATGGCTCGCAAGCTGGTGAAGTACGACTGGAGGATGATGAAGTGGATGAGGAACGCGGCGTAGGTCAGCCGGCTCAGCGGCGTCCAGATGCGCTGCGAGAGGAAGCTCTTGACTGCGAAGCCATAATCAAATTGACAGGCGAAGATGACCTATAAAGGCAAAAAAAAAACGAAAAGAAGTTGAAAATTAAATAGAACACATAAAACTGGAAAAAAATGTGTTTTGAATTACCCATCCAATTGCCACGGCCCAAGCTGGGCGTGCCAATGCTGCGTACACCCATCGTCGCGAAAGGGTCATTTGAACTGGTGTGTCAAGGCCTCCGTAGTAGAGTCCGAAAATGGCGAAATACGCCAGAACGAAAGAAATAGCCCATCCGAACACAAAGATGCCGATGTTCCATCGTATCTTAGAACTGTTCGATCGACGTTTAGCGAGGAGAACGGCCAGCGCCATGCCGACAATGTAGTTGATCCCTCCCAGCCAGGGCTTATCGTAGTTGTAGTCGTAATCGAATTTTAGGGCTTCCGATGTTGGTAATGAACTAAAAGAGTCGGTTCTTCTCAAATGAATTGGTTGGACAGGAAAATGTAACTTACGCTTGGAGATCCATGACGGTCAATGGTAGGCCGTAGATTGTAACCAGGCCAGAAACAGCAACGATGCAGGCAGTCAGCAGTGCCCCCAGTAAGCCCATTCCTAACTTCGGACACCTATCGCAAAAAAAACATTGAATCGGAGAAACTGTCAGATGCCTGCATTTTTATGTCTGTGTCTGTGTCTGTGTCTGTGTCTGTGTCTGTGTCTGTGTCTGTGTCTGTGTTTGTGTTTGTGTCTGTGTCTGTGTCTGTGTCTGTGTCTACTGCATACTTGATTAGGACTGCAATGACAGGAGGCGTCAGCATAAACAACTGCATGTCCGCCGATAAAAACCATGTCCAATTCATGCACTACATAAGAAATTCAGATTTTCATCTGTTGACGCGTTTCTCCATCAACACGCTGTGCAAGTAAACGTAAGTCGGAAGTACGCACCATTTTGTCTTTCTGTTCGGGGAGGAAATTGCTGACGTACAACAGGTTGGTCCACCAATAGGTCTTGCATGATTCAGTCGGCGACCCTTCCTGTCTAATCAAGATCTACAACCAAACAAAGACGTTGCCGGTTTCGATATCAAAAAAATTTATTCGAGACAGTAACTAAATTTACCGTAAATGGTCCGCCCCCGAGGTAAGGTACAACATACATATATACCAGCAGAATTGCGCCGTACAGCGGTGTTAACCTATAAATTAAGGAAAGTACTTCTACTCTTCACTTTTATTTAACCGAATAATTAGTTAATTAATTGAACTAACCTGTAAAGCCTACGCACGTAGGACAATAGCAGCGGTGCGGCACACCTCTTATAACGACTATGCTCCACCTTTCTCAGGAGTGAATACGTCATCACGAGTCCGCTGAGGAGGAAGAAGGTGTCCACGCCCAAATTGGCATTAAGTATGAGCTGTTGCGGGAAACCTTTCATCAGCTCCACCAACTCGCCACGATTGCCTATTGCGCAAAGAAAGAGACAGGGACGTTATGGCCCTTTCCTATCCGGTAGTGCATGCACAGGTGAATCTGATGCTTGGGATTCATTCTATTCGATTGCACTATTTTACGTTTAACTCTATATGTATATACATATATATATTTTTATTATATTATAAGGCACAACTACGTTATTGGTCGAACTATATCTTAACGTAACAAACTTACCGAAAAATGTGGCGCCTAAGTGGTGGACATGGCCCAGCATCACCCACCACATACTCAACACCCGAATGCCGTTCAAATAGTCCATCTGCCCCGGCGCTGACGGGGCCAACAACCGATTCGTATTCTCCACAATGGAAAAACACAACACCAGCTTAATATAACCGGGAACCGCCACTTTGACGCTTTCGCCTCCGGTCGGGAGTTCACACCTGTCAGACGCCTCGGACAATTGACGCTCTGTTTGTGGCAGTGTTTCCACGCTCAATTTCGGCTGTATTTGTGTGATTTCCTGCCTAATCACCAGGCCGGACTGGGCGTGCCACAGCCAATAACGGTGGTCGAAAGTTCTGGCCAACAGATGGACGGCCGTCGCGAACAGACAAATCACAGCTAATCCGCCCAGCAAGATCAGTGTCGCAGTTGTTCCCTTTTGAGGAGGGATGGGTTCATCGCAGGCGGTGTTTCCGGCCGGACGAACCTTGTCTTTCGCGTAATTGATGCTGTGGACAATAGCGAGCATCAGCTTGTCCACGTCCGCCGGGGAGCAGCTCTTAGGCAGGCAGGTCGCGAGCGGCGGTAACGGCGAGGTGTTGTTGCCCACGACGAGCTCCAGTCGGACCAGACAGTAGTTGGCTAACTGTACCAGCTCGGTAGAATTTTCTGGGTCTTCGTACCAGTTGTCGGGGTCCTTGTAGGAGGAGTTGCCCTTGATTTCTAGGCATAGGTCGTATGCGCCCAGCATGAGGATGTTACCGTCGGATAAGCCGGGAGGTGGTTTGAAAAACGCGTCAACCACTACAGATAAAGCACGGGTGTCTGCATTCTACGTGAGCCTGTATACTGCAAACTCATTTCTCTACCCATAACGGCACAGTTACGTCTGTCTGTCTGTCTGGCTGTCTGGCTGTCTGACTGTCTGCCTGTCTGTCTGTCTGTCTGTCTGTCTGTCTGTCTGTCTTATAGGAGATGTCTGAACTTACTTTGCAAAGCGTATAATTTTAAATTAAAAATATCAGCGAGGAAGCGAGTCGTGTCCTCGTAGCAGGGTCCAGACACGTTGGCTATATGGCCGCCGGGAAATGTGTCCAGGAGCTTGTCCAGGAACGTTTGATTATATTGGCTAAAAATCAACGGATTCTTTTGCAGATCTGCTGGTAAAGTGGCCCACGTCAAAATGGCAAACTGCGGATTCAACGCCGACACGGAAGAGATATATGCAAGCGAACTCATCAATGCCACCACTACCCGAAAAGTGGACATCGACAGGATGGAAGCCATTTTGTGTCGACCGCTGCAGCCTCTAAGTGGTCCTTCAATTAACTCTCAAAATCAGACCCCCTTACAAACAGGGAAAAAACCCAACTAGCGG
>LRSR01014715.1:0-11165 GCA_001579985.1 Hypsibius dujardini | reverse complement strand
ACAGACACAGACACAGACACAGACAGACACAGACACAGACACAGACACAGACGACTAAACGCTGTTTCTGGAGCCTTGACTTTCTTTGACGGAGATAGATACTGACAGTTACAGGCACGAGCATTATAGCATGACTATATGAACCATGGATGCATAGTATTCTGAATGCAAAACGTTGAGTGTAACACTACTTATCGACTAAAGTGGTTGTCATTCTTTGATTGCGATATCGGTGGGTCCATTTTTCTCTCAACACTTTACACCATCAGCCAAAGAACATTACAATACATTACAACTGAAGAAAGCGAGAAGAAGGCGCACATAAAACGCAACTCGCGCCGCGGAAGAATGAGCGCAATTTCGTTTTTGATGACAAGCAAAGGTGAACACAACAGTGGTCGCCGCCATCTAAAAGCTTTTTGCATGCAATCGGTATATTGCTGCGTTTGAAAGGGCGCTCACAAAACGGCCGAAAGAAAAGCGCCTGAATAGAAAGCATTTACTATAAGACTTTTCGTATTATCGTCAGAAATCTACGCCGCGCTGTGTTATTATTGTATTCGCAGCCAAAATCTAAAGAACTCATAAAAATTGTGTACAATCAAACGCGCCAGCAGCACTACTACAAAGTCGCTCTCGTGTCGGTCTCTGCGCTTGACACTGCTTCTCTACAGAAGCAATAATAATGGCAGAAAGAAAAGCGGAAAAATGCCCCACAGGCACGCGTTGTGTTGTGTTTATGGTGCGGGCCTTTCAAAGCGAAAACGCGAGCTCCTATACAGGACCGGACAACACAAAACGCTATTGGGCAACTTTTTCAATAACACTCCTTTTTCTCGTCAAGATCGAATTGAGAACTGTAAAACATGCTTGCCGGAAAGCCTTTAGGCTAAGAGACATGTCCCTCAGGCACCTCATCCACACAAACAGCCACCCAGACACATAGACAGACAGACAGACAGACAGACAGACAGACAGACAAACAGACAGACACACAGACACACAGACAGGTAGACACACAGTCAGGCAGACACACAGACAAATCCACTGGCATTTTTCAGGCAGGTATTGCATAGTATAAGAATTGGACTGCTCAAAGTCGCCTTGTTCGCATTCGAAAATTGCAACACATTTTAGAACAATGTTATCATGGTCTCCTC
This sequence comes from Hypsibius dujardini, assembly GCA_001579985.1. Taxonomy (NCBI): domain Eukaryota; kingdom Metazoa; phylum Tardigrada; class Eutardigrada; order Parachela; family Hypsibiidae; genus Hypsibius; species Hypsibius dujardini. The sequence continues at coordinate 10,005 of LRSR01014715.1, read as the reverse complement.
TAATGAGACCAATGTTTAACTTACGACTTATCATCCCGCATACATATTGGTGCCAGGTAAGAGGCCACCCTACAATACGTCCGATTGTAATTGATGATAATGGCCAAATTCTTCGACTGTTGCCACTTTACCGGGCTCAAGTGACTGGATGATTAAAAGTTTCCTATAGTTTTACCCAACTCTAGTGTACAAGTGGTCAAAGAGCCGTTTTGTCTCCCTAGTTTTACCGGCTAATTCCGTTCAATGGTCTCCTACGAGCGAGCATTCTTCCCCGCCAAGGACTCTCGCTGTAATTGTCTTGTGTACTTTTCGGCACTTTCGGTAACTCGGTTGATTGTTCTCACCTGCCCTAAGTGGTGTCGCAAATGAAGAGGATGAAACACCTTCTTCTCACAGCTAAACGGGATTTCATATTTTTGCCTCTCTCTGTTTGTCTACCTGTCTGTCTGTCTACCTGTCTCTCTGCCTGTCTGTCTGTCTACCAGTCTGTCTGCCTGCCTGTCTGTCTGTCTACCTGTCTGTCTGCCTGCCTGTCTGTCTGTCTGTCTGTCTACCTGTCTCTCTGCCTGCCTGTTTGTCTGTCTACCTGTCTGTCTGCCTGCCTGTCTGTGTTCTCCTAATTTCCTCTTCTCACATATAAGCCCCGGTTATGTTTGCCGAGGTCGGATTGTGTAGCGAGTCCTGCACACCTGGGTATAAAAGGCCATGTTGACTCAAGTGACAAACGTTTCTGATTACCCGCGATAGATTTACATTGGCACCTTCTCCCTCCCCCCTCCCCCCCCCCGACCTCTACGTTTAAAAACGCGGCGATCGCTCGCTCATCGCACCGGTACGGCGACGCGGCCGGTGGATGAAGTGATGGAAGATTTGTGGGCCTTTTGTGTGGCGACACAGTCTGAGGCTGCTTGTGCTTCAGTTTAAAAGCAATGTGAAAAGAATCACTGTGACAAGGAACAAGCTGAATTGCTGCTACATCGCCCTACACAACGAGGGTCAATAATGGCCGTGAACTGGCCCTTTCATGCGGCCCGATAGGCGATTGTTTGTCTAGAATAACTTTGCGTCATTCGCAATAATCGCGGCAATACATCGTTTCTATATTGCTTTTATGCCTGACTGTCTATTGCCTGTCTTCTACTTTTCGCAGCTTTGTCTATTTTTCCTGTTTGTTCTCTCCTTTTCTCAATCTGCCTGCCAGCCAGCCAGCCTGCCTGCCTGTCTGTCTGCCTGCCTGTCTGTCTGCCTGCCTGCCTGCCTGCCTGCCTGCCTGCCTGCCTGCCTGCCTGCCTGCCTGCCTGCCTGCCTGCCTGCCTGCCAGTCTATTTGTCTATGCTTTTTATTTATTTTCCGTTCTCGGGTATATGCCTGTATAATTGAATGTCTGAGTGCTCTGACTACCTAGCAGAAGCTTTGATTGTCTGTATGCCTTACTGCCTGCCTTGATATTTCCGCTTGTCTGTGTAATTCAGTTTGCCTGTACTGCTCGGGCTGCCTAAAAGAGATCGTGTCTGCCTAAAAGAGATCGTGTCTGCCTAACAGAGATCGTGTCTGCCTGATTCTATAATTGTGTGTCTGAATGCCTGACTGCTAGACCTGACATTTTTGCATGTCTGTCTGAGCGCTCTGCCGGTGCCTGCCTGATAGTTTGTTTGACCGATGGATAATTTTTTTGACTGTCTGACTGCATCACATGGATTAAAGTCTGACCATCATACTACGCACATGCCTGTGGATAATGTTGCTTCTTATTGCCACGTAGGAAGTACACGTAAATCAGAATATCGCAGCTGCCCAACAAGTTCGACATATAGAATTTTTTTAGGAACTTTAAAAGCACATGTCATCCGTACGGAGAGAGTTCGAAAAAAGAAGGCAACGTTCCACATAACGTTTTAAACTCCAAATTGGAACAAGTTCCATGAGTCATCTCACACCTTCTCATCGAAAGTACCAACCCTCAAAGCGCCCTCAGGCACATTCAAGATGACCGAGAGAAATTTCGACAGGCCGATCTTTGGAAGTCGAGACACTCATGAACACGCACGGAGTAAAGGAAAAAGAGACAAAAACCAAACAAAAAAAGAGTATCGCAAGAGCGTTGGTCCCATCCCGTTGCGCTTGCAAAACGGCCATCAGGGACACACAGACACGCGCCATTCGAGTATATAAAGATTAATTAAAACGTGACGGACAGAACAGACACTGCACGACGACGACGGTACCAGCAGTGTGCTTGACCTTTGGGAAGTGCTCCGAAATACGGGGGCCAGTAAAAAGGGTGCCTGAAGACATCCCGCGTCGCACGAAGACTTCACACAGAAAAATAATGACTTTCATTCACCATCCGGTCCGAATCCAGACACGAACCTCCTCCGCAGACAGACACAGGCATGTGTCTGCCTTAATCCAAACAGGCAATGTCTGCCATAATCCAGACAGATACCGGCAAGTGTCTGCCTTAATCCAGACAGACACAGGCAAGTGTCTGCCTTAATCCAGACAGACACAGACAAGTGTGTGCCTTAATCTCTCATATACTGGCCGGGAAAGACAGAGTACGGCACCGGTCTCCGCAGGCTCTCCCCCACATCACTGGCGTACTTCATGCTCATGTTGTTGACCCCGCCCATGCCGGGCTGACAGGCCGCCGCCGCCGCGGCCTGCATCCCCGGGTGGTTGAGGTAGGCGGACATGCCGGGCGGCATACCGGCCGAGTTGTGGTGGTAGCCGAACGGCGCCGTGTACAGCGGATTCATCCCGTTCATCATGGACCCGGCCTGGGAGGACGCGACGGAGGCCATCTGCTCGGACAGCTGCTTGGCCATCTCGTTGCTGTGCGCCGTGGGCGAGTAGAAGCCGTTGCCGTACATCGGACTGCCGTGTTGCAGGCCGAAGGCACGCTGCGCCTTCTCCATCTCATTGACGGCCTGCATCTGCGGCATGAACCCGCGGAACGGGTCCGCGAACGCCGGCACACCGTACGGGAAGGTCGGGCGCTCCTTCTTCATCAGGGTCTTGGGTTTACGCCGTGGCCGGTACTTGTAGTCGGGGTGTTCCTGCAAGACAGCAAGGGGACACTTGTAAACGCATGGAGGAAATTTTGCATTTTAATAAAAGTTGTCTGTTAAAATTGTTTGTAGGTGTGAGGAACGAGGCCAACGCCTGACAGACAGAGACTTGTCTCAATGTCTTCGTCTCGCTCTTTTCTGGCGGCATATTAATTAATATATATTTCGCAGAGCAGTCCCTGTACTGCAACATCAGGCCTGCGTGTTAACCTTTGAACATTCTTCCGAGCGAATTTCGCAATAATAGTACAAAGTATCTTTTTCACCCCCCCCCCATCCCAGAATCGGGGGCGGGGGGGGGAATAATCGGTTAAAAGCCCACTTAATCGACGCAAACAATTTGCCTCTTATCTCCCAGCACTTCCAATTAAAACTTGCGTGGCAGCTACAACAACGGACCCAGGAAGATCCCACTGTCCTACGGCGTGCGCTTCTGCAGAATATAATGCCCCGTCTTACAACAGTTTTACAATCGCAAAATTTTCGATTGCAGTTGCATCATATCAAACGTAATTGTTCCCTCCCCCCTCCCGGGTTCAAGGAAAGAGAGCGCAGTTCTCCTGACTGTCTTCACACGATACGATACGATAAATCTGGCGTCTTACTTCTGCGGCGCCAGTCCGGCCGTCCTCGTGAGCTTATCAAAATCAACGGGGTCGTGCTCGAAGACCTCAACGCCGGTAGCACATACACACACACACTCACAGACAGACAGATATACAAACAAACAGACAGACAGACAGACAGACAGACAGATATACAAACAAACAGACAGACATACAGACAGACAGACAGACAGACAGACAGACAGGCTGGCTGAAAGAGAGAGAGACAGACAGACATACAGGTAGACAGACAGACAGACAGATATACAGGTAGACAGACAGACAGACAGACAGGCAGACAGACAGACATACAGGTAGACAGACAGACAGACAGACAGGCAGACAGAGAGCCACACAGAAGACTTGTGAATTGCAGATAAAACTTTTAGAATGTTAACTGCCCAGTAGCGCGAGCAGAAGCCGGACTATGCAGTGCATTGTGGGCAGCCGTAACCACAACGCACCTTTCGTATACAGAGAGACAGTGCAAGTAGAGAGAGAGCGAGAGAGCGAGCGCCCTTATAAAAGGTTTAATATAATAAAATTTAACAAGGCTATACAGGACGGATACGTGCCTTATCGCACGCTCGAACAAGCTCCGCTTTATCAACCGTTTGTTTGCTCTAACAATAGCCTCACACCGCTTAATCGCGACCCCCTGATAATGGTGGGTTCGTGGATAAAAAATTGTTGACGCGCCGCATTGAAAATTATAAACGACTAATTAAGTGCGAAAATTTAATTTTTTATGTTGAAAATAAAATTTGAACAAGATTGGAAATTGACCTTTACGAAAAGTATTTCTCCATACCTTATCAGTTCGTTTATTTGTCTGACTGCTTTTCCCGCTGAAATTATCTGTTCGTTTATTTGCCTGCCTGTCTTTCTGATTGCCCATTTGTCTGTCTGCCTATCTGACTGCCTGTCTGTCTATCTTACTGCCTGTCTGCCTATTTTTCTGTCTGTCTACCTGACTGCCTGTCTGTCTGTCTATCTGACTGCCTGTCTGACTGCCTGTCTGACTGCCTGTCTGACTGCCTGTCTGACTGCCTGTCTGACTGCCTGTCTGTCTATCTTACTGCCTGTCTGCCTATTTGTCTGTCTGTCTATCTGACTGCTGTATGTCTGCCTGTCTGTTTGTCTATGCATATGTCTGAATGTCTACTACCTTAAAAACGTATTTCTTACCTTCATATGAAGTGCTCGCAGTCGTTTGGCTTCATCAATGAAGGGTCTTTTCTCAGCATCACTCAGCATTTTCCACTCAGCTCCCAATCGCTTGCTGATTTCTGAGTTGTGCATTTTGGGGTTCTCCTGCGCCAGTTTGCGCCGTTGCCCGCGCGACCACACCATAAAGGCATTCATGGGTCGCTTGATGTGTCCATCGCCCTTTTCGCTGCTGGTCGCCGACTTGGGTGATGTCGGGGAATGTTGGGACATATCCATGGCGCGATTGTGATATTGCTGCTGCGGCGGTTGCCCCGGACTGCAGAGGAACGCGGAGCTGACGAAAGATGCGATTTTTGAAACGGGGGTCGTGAATGGGGGATTGTAATAAAGATTAGCGGACGGACACGCGCGGCGATGAAGACTTATTTTAATCGAAAACGATGAGAACACACTGAAATGAGAATGGTGTGTGTGTTTGGTTTGACTGATTCAGAATGCAATGCAAGCCGGGTCTCTTTGAATGGCAATTGCGGATATTGATGCTGCCTTTATTACCCGGCCAACAGCGGGTCATTTGTAAAGCGCGGAGGTGTGGCCAGATTGTCAAGGAAATGGTTGGTCGGCTCGAGAACCGTGGGTGCGGTCTAATCCGATCAGGACACCGAATCAGTCAACCACAGGACACCAACACAGACACAGACACCAACACAGACCCAACACAGACACAACATAGACACAGACACCAACACAGACACAGACACAGACACAGACACAGACACAGACACAGACACAGACACAGACACAGACACAGACACAGACACTCAATATTTCGTGAGATAATTGAACGGTCGAGCAGCTCGACTGTTGTACCGCAACCGTCTGCGAGCCGACTGACCGCAATCTGTCACTTTCAAGCGGCGGCTCCTGTGATTGGCCAGTGCATTGACACACTGGGCGTCGTCCAAGCAGTCGGACCTCCGCGATTGGTCCGCTCGGACGCAATACCCTGTGGCGGTCACAGTCTACAGAGCATCCTACCTCTCTTTCTCCCTCTCTGTGTGGAAAGACGATTTATGTTATTATTTCGCGGAAAAAAAGAGTAACAGCCCGCTGCGCAACACCCGATGCTGTATAGCACTCGGTATATTGGTCTCTGTGAGTATTGAGTAGTATGAATAAAGTGCCGTTTACTTAGCGGAACGCATTGTATTGTGTGTTTTTTGTAATCCATATCCATCGCTCGGGCGCGCGCGCGCACTCGCGTATTATTCACCATTATTCACCGGCACACAACTATTCGTCTTATTTATATTGACAATCACGCGCGGCTCTCGCTGAACAAAAAACCCGCTCTCTTTCATTGTCATCGCAAAAAGGAAAATAAAATGAGAGGCCGCTCTGTCTCCATCTCGTCAATTCTCGCGACACAGACAAACAGATAGTCAGGCACACAAACACACAGACACACAGCCACACAGACACACAGACACACAGACACACAGACACACAGACAGACAGACACACAGACACACAGACAGACACACAGACACACAGACACACAGATACACAGACACACAGACACACAGACAGACAGACAGACAGACAGACAATACCCCTGCCTGCCCAACATGCGGTCGTTTTACCCCCTCAATCAACCCTTTTACAGCCGCACAATGCAGTCAGACAAAAAGTCCATCTGACAGCGTTTTCGACTTTTCTCATGGTTCGTTAGTGAGACCGGTCCCCGTCGTCGACGTTGGGCGACATTTTGATTAATCGGTTTATGACATATATTTTTCCATCCGAAAAATATCTCAAATAGACATATATACACTGCATAGACACACACTGCCCCGAGATAATGCATCATATTGTCGGGGCGGAAGAAAGGCAAAATTGGTGTCACAGACAAAAGCGCGGTTCGGTTTTTTCTCACATCCAAAAAATGTCTGTGTGTGTGTCTGTGTGTGTGTCTGTGTCTGTGTCTGTGTGTGAGTGTTGGTCGCTAAATAAATTTCTATTAAATCCATACGACTGACAGGGTGCTGTTTGGTTCCATATTCCGTTTGGTTCGTTTTTCTCATATGTCGATCGATCAAAGTAATGTTAATATGCCTGGAAGGGGGCCGGAAAGAACCACCTGCTGTCCGAGGCACATTTTGTCACACACGTCATTTTCTTGGCCTTATATGCGATTGTGTGTCTGTGACAAAAGCCTCTATAGGCAAATCGTGGCTGGGGGAGAATTCACGACAAAAGATTAATTGGTTTTACGGGGAAAACGGGAAAACGGGAAAAAAGAAAAGGAAGAAGCGAAGGAGAAATATACGCACGGTATTGTCTGTGGGCTTTTTGTTCCGCGGAGAAAGGACAAATAATATATCAAAAACACCCTTTATCCGGGAGGGGCATGAGGGAAGGGGCCTGAAACGGGACAGTTTACCTAATCACTGCCTGAAATAAGGCACTCAAATTGTGCGATCTCTTAATTCAATTTTGAGCTGAAAGTTAAATTCTAACGGAATTCTAATCTAAATTCTAAAAAAACACATCGAAAACGTCCAGTTTTGAAAAAGGTGTGAAAAAACCCGTTAGAAAAGTGTGAACTGTCTGAAATTTCACTGTCCCGTTCCAGGACTCTGCCCTCGTGAGTGTATTTATGTGAGGTGAAGGGAAGGGAAAAGCTAATGCGCAGAGCAAGTGCACAGGAGCGTGCAGTTCTTTATGCCGGCGTTTATATTCATCCTATACATCCCCCATTGTCTGAGGAGGAAAATTGTGTTTTGTCAGCTGAACTGGTCGGTCGGTTGCCGCATGAATGAGCGCGGTATGTATATGTCGCCGAGAAAGGGGAAGAAAAAACAGCATTATTGTCCCCCACACACCTCGTCAATAAGAGATCCGCTTCAGCATTGTGTCTGCCCATTGTTGCCCGGCCTGAATGAATGGTGTCTGTGCTGATGGTGGCTCGCACATTGATTGTCTGTGGACTTGCGGGAGCCATCGTAAACAGGTCATTTCCTCACAAAGCAATCTTTTTGATCGGCATTGTCTGTGCCTCTGTGTCGGCATACAGACGGTCTGTGTCTGTGTTTGTGTCTGTGTCTGTGTCTGTGTCTGTGCCTGTATCTGTGTCTGTGTCTGTGTCTATGTCTATGTCTGTGTCTGTGTCTGTGTCTGTGTCTGTGTCTGTGTCTGTGTCTGTGTCTGTGTGGTGTGGTAAGGTATCCGTTTAAAGGGAGGGTGATAATGAATTCGTCGTTTTATTAGCCGTGTGTTGAGACTCCGGGAGAGGGGCTAATGACCACCCCAGCCCCCGATTACCCGTTCGGTTTGGATGGATGAGCGCGCTAATATGCACATACACTGACGGTTCTTTGATGAGAATGGGAACATCGATGATGGTTATTACTTTGGTAGCTGTTAACACTTCCTGTGGTATAAAGACGTTTATGGACTAAAGACCCAAGTCCGTTGAGGATCATTTTAACAAATAAAGTTTTCGTATTAAATGGCCGTTAGCCATTGGCCACCAACCACATAAGTTCAAACAGAAACTGAATTTTATGTTCGATATGTGCGCATGCTGTGGGTGCCTGCCGATTTTGTGTCTACAACTAACTCTGCCTGTGTCTGAGTCTGTGTCTGTGTCTGTGTCTGTGTCTGTGTCTGTGTCTGTGTCTGGGCGTTTGTCTGTGTCTGTGTGTCTGTGCCTGGGCGTTTGTCTGTGTCTGTGTCTGAGTGTATGAACATGTACTCCGGCGGAATAGTGATCGCCGCAGGTAGCGCATAGTTACATTACATCGGTTGATTCATTTGAGCAGCGGGTTGTCTGACGATGACAGACCCAAACGCAACCAACGTGGATGCCTCGCAAAACTCGTGGAATGAATGTGGAGGAAGTTGAATGAAATATAATGGTGAGAAGAAGTTAAAGTATTTTTCCTCCGCCATGCGCGCAGTGATCGTTTTCGTAATTCCCACCTGTAGACACCAAGGATGCGGAAACATCCTCCCTCCATTGAGATGGAGTCCTGTCGCGATGGTCATTTAGCTTGTCAGTCAAATGGTTGCCTCCTCACTTTCGGCCGCAATCGCCGCTGCCTTATCATCTTACCGTAATGGGATCGCGCGGTGGCAAAGGTAATTTTGTCACTTGTTTCGCTTGATAAAGATCAGTTCACGCCGACAAATTATAATTACCGGCAATGTGTCCGCAGCGCAGTTCGCACATTTGCTGTGCCTGTCTGCTAAACAGCGCCATCAAAAGACATGGAAATTCAACCATAAATACACTTCGCTTCTCATTCCATCGTTAAAATATTCGACGCTGAAAAGCTGGCAGAGAAAAAAAAAGCAAAAAAGCACGCTGGTGCCGAGCTTCGAACAGAGGACCACCTGGCTGGTTAGGGGGCCGAGGATGGGCACACATGGGGGCCGAGGATGGGCACATATGGGCGCCCACTGCAGTTTGTTTACATTCGCGTGTTTCCGCACCTCACACATCACACCAAGCGTACAGAAATAAAATTAGGAAGAAATAAAATAAGAAATAAAGAAATAAATACACAAGGTTCTGTATTTTAAGAAAAAAGGTGGCGTTCAATTTCTCATGTGGGCTACGTGGCAGCCTGACAGCACTGTGATCTCAACACTGAAGACTGCGGGGGCTATGGGTTGCTCAGTTTCCTGCCTGGCCTGGTGGGCCCCTCTCTAACGACCAGCACCGATGGGTTACCCATATCGGCGCTTGTCGACAATCGGCATGTTGAGGCAACGCCTGAACTCAGGACCACCCAGCAGTGTTCCCCACACGATACGTCGTTCACCACCTAAGCCCCCCAAAGTAGGGTTACAGCCGGTCCCCTAAGCCAGCCAGCACAAACTAACGCAACGCTCGTCACCGGAATTGATCAACTTTTCATCGCCTATTCTTCTTAGTCGTTGATTGTTGATTGTTGAAGTTGAACAACTTCGTTCGCTGGGACTCAAAACTTCCCATCCCTGCTACATCAAAAGCTGCGATTTCACACACAATCTGAAGCTTTGAAAACGTCAAAAAAATTTTTACCAACTAGATGTCATGCAAAGCAGGGCAAGAATCCCGTTGTGTCGTACTGACGATTGTTTGGGAAAAGCAGGCTGAAATTTGGCAGTGA
>LRSR01014712.1:0-28615 GCA_001579985.1 Hypsibius dujardini | reverse complement strand
GCTTCGTGGGCATTACGCAGTATCATATAAATCGCCCACCGGAAAGTGTGTCAAGCGATCGAGTGCACAGTTGATTATCCTCCTGTGTTGTTTGCAGGGATGAGAGTCGATCTTACACGACGTGTACAGCACACAGCGAGGAACAGGACCATGACAGAGAAAAATTCCCGTCACAGGAGTGTGTTGCCGGAATCTTATCAAATCATTCTCCATTTTTTAAGCCTTTTTTTTCAACTGATGGAAATATTAGTGGTGGTTATGTTCTGTCCCTCTGTTGTTTTATTAGTATTACACCGTATTATTGATTGAATCGGAGTGGGGATGCACACGCAGCAGCAGCGATGTGCTTTATATCACGAGGCCTCCTTTATTGACAAGGATCCGCTCGATAATCGATCCGCCATTGAGGGGATTGGGAGCTCTTTCTTTGTCTGTTTTCGACTTGCTGGAGGTCGGTGGGTGATGGAATTTGCGGTAGTGACGGAGCTTGCGTTGCCAAAGCAGCAATATAGGGACTCGGGGGAGAGACATACATGCAGGACGGAACTGGTGAACGGAGAACATAGCTGGACTGTTAGAATCGTTCCGGAATAATCGATCGGGTCGCCTCGATTTCTCTTGCCACGACGGCGGCAGCACGTCACAGGCACATGCACGAACTGTACGAGTACAGCCTCCGTACAGGAATACTGTACTTTGGTACTCGTACTGGTACTGTATATGACGGTTGGACCCCGTAACCTTGTAAGCGTAAGAGGTAAGGGCACTGGAATGGGCCACTTGACTTCCCGTACCCTGGAATGGGCCACCGGGCGGCAGGGGGCGTTCTGTCGCAAATTATCAAAAACAGATAAGTCACTGCGTAGTCAGCGACCTCTACAGTGGACTTTCTCCAATCGTCCAGTGGAGCTTTTTATTTCTCTTTTTTAAACATGTTTCCACAATTGTTTTTCATATCTGGTACACGCTCCACCGGATTATCGATTATTCTCTATCGCTTAGAATCTTAGCGATAGCCGAAACTTGTGTAGAAGTTGTGATTCCAGGGTGGCCCATTCCAGGGTACGGGAAGTTGCCCATTCCAGTGCCCTTACTTCATACCATCTGCGGCTGTAGCTGTAATGATCAGGACTGTTGTCAGTGATGGCGAACCGATTTCAATATCTTCTCTGCCCTTTGAACAGGCCAGCAACTTCCGCGTGCTAACCAAAATTTGAGCGGTGAAGTGATGAGAAAAAAGGGCGACCGTTGAGACACACAATAAGTGTGCCGGTGTCGATCATGTACGTGGAGCAACCTTTCATTCTGCCTATGAAATACAATATCACTGTATTATCATTGGATTAATCTGAAATTTCCCTTGAGTTTACTTGTCCGATTTAGCAACTAATGTCAAATAACTCTTTGGTTTGTCCGCCTATCCGAGCCAGTGAGGTTGCGCGATCAAGGCAATAGGAAGAACACAGACATCACAGAGTGCACGGCGCAGAAATCCGTGAAAATTAGTAGTAGAAAGTAAAGCGAACTTGTGCGAACCGGAACTTTCGGCATTCCACAAGCCCCCGCACAGGTATAAAAGTACACTACAGCATCTATTCAAAATCCATAGGTTCAAAATCGTGAGTGCTGACGTTGGAAGACCGGTCCGATCGATTTCCCAAACTAGGAGAATTCCGTGAGTAGCTTCCATGCATGAAGGCTCCTCGACCGCCAAATCGGTCTGCAAAGGTCCGCTTTGCAGATGGCGAACCGTTCGACCGACCGCCGGAATTACCGTTAGCCCACTGCGGACTAACCGGGGAACTCTCTTCCTCGTCCTGGCTAATATCGTCATCTTCATCTGCCCCATCGAACGTGAGATGTTGCAGGTAGGAATCCACTTCGTCCGGAATCAAATGAGTTCCCTCGTCCACAAAATCACTCAAACGGGATGGGTTCCTAACCTTCTTCACGAGACTCCAAGGTTTCGCCCCGGGGCTGTTGCAGTACTGTCGAAGCTCCCGAAGTGCTTTCTCCGTTTCTCGCCGGCCGATTGCGTCGAACTCCGCCTGACTAATCAGCTTACGCGGTCGAGGTGGGAAGAGCCAGTTGACGAGGCGGAAGCGACGGAAGGCGTACCCGCTATGCAGGAGAACGTCCAGTCCACCAACGAAGATGACTAGGATGATGCCGGCCAGCTCAATGGTACAGCTCAAATAGATCAAAGCAGCTCCTGCAAATCAATACAAAAAAATGTAATTTGAAAGTAATTAAGAAGTTAATTGAACATACGGAGAGATGAACTGTGTAGTGTAACGCAATAATTGAGAGAGTACAGTAAAGTAACCAGCGGAGAAATGGACTGGCAAGAACCCGTAAAATGGCAGTTTGACCAGCAGGATTCCCTCCCCCATAGTAGGATTGCTAACCACTGGTAAGAACAGTTAAATTCCCAACTCACCGACCGCCTGCATGATCCATTGCAGCACGTCCATAGTCCGGGGATTTGTCACTCCGCCATACCGGTAAATACCAAGAAAAGTTAGCGCGGACACCGCCGCGACGTAGGCCGCCGCGTATTGTCGATGTTCACTCAGCGTTTCCCAAAAGTTCGCCCACATCGTCCGTAGAAAGTACAACACCACCGCCCATCCGCCGACCAGAAAGGACACTCCAGCAGCCTTGCGTGGAATCATCCGAGAGATTACATAAATGAGCACGAGCAGAGAGCCAATCAGCGCGATGGAGATCCCCGAACCGTAATGGAAAACTGTGTTTCGGCTCATCTTCCGGGCGAAAAGCATTAAGCATAAACCGGCAATGAACATTCCCAGTCGGAACGGATCGATCCGGTTTGTCCGAACGTACAGCTGGTAGGCTTCCTTGGTAAAAACGCCGATGCAGGTCTGCGAGAAACTGTAAACACAACATTCAGTTAATTAATTAAAATTCTTGTGAAGGATTAACTCATGATTTCTTTTCTCAAATGGTCAGCAATCCCAGAAATTCGTTACGTGCAAAATTGTTACAATCGATTGATTGAATTATTGGAAGGATAATAACATAAGAGCGAAAAGCATAAATGATTGATCAATCAATCGATCAATCGATCTTTCAAGCTAACACAAAATCAATCCCGTGAGATTGACAGCAGCCAAACCAAACCGACGCTAAAATGATTTATTCTTCGTTACCGGAAAAACGAAAGAGCGCCTGAAAAGTAAACTTGAAAAAAACAGGTACCTCGCCAGCCGAATGTTTCGATCTCGCCATGGAAGAAAAGCGAACCAGCGATGCGCTGCTTTCTTCTGATTCTCCACCTCCTCCACCGTCGCACCCTTGTAGAGATGGAAGGAATCATCGGTGATGTTCAATTCATAAGCCGCGGTGAACCACAGCCGGCGAATGTCTTTGCGCACACCGGGCCAGCAGAAGATTTTCAATTCCTTCCTGAAATTAGCGTCCACTTCGATCGGCTGGCCCGCTGAAGTACTCCACCCTTCCGCTCCGCGCTCTTCACCGTCCAATGAGCCCAAGTCATCATCGTTGGAAAAATCTCCCTGAGCGGCGGCGAAGCGTTCGGCGGAAGAGGGACTGTGGTAGGCCCACACCGAGGTTGCCGTCAGGAATAAGCAAAACAAACCCAGTGACGTCATCGCGGATACGGCGCACTCAGAATTCTGACGGTGTAGGAATCCTTTTCATCAGGTCAAAAATATTTTTAGATCCAAAAAACTTAGTTCTGGTGCAGATGTAAGAGTTAAGACGAAAACGGTTGTAAGATCAAAATAAAGGAGAAAAGGAAGCGTTGGAAAATCACAAGTTTTGGTGCGTCACAAAATGCGATGCACATTTTTGCGCATGTGCATTACGCGATGAGTGCAGTTGGAGTGCAAGTCCAGTGTCCTCTCTCACTGGGATTAGCCCGACCTCTTTCACTCACCAACGATGATTCATTTGCTTTCCAGATGGTGTGAAATAGATTTAGACTGATGAGATGCTTTCCAAGGTACCTATGAAATTTTACCTTCTCACTGTTGCGCGATTGCCGTGCAATGCACTATACACACGTGGCAAAAACTTTGCGCTGACCGAATCAAGCACTATAACTCAGGCGCTGTGTATAACAGCCACGCAACGAGTGGAATGGCTTAACCCGGATAGCGCAAGGTTTCTGCCACGTGTGTACATACCGTGCACAAACTGACGGCTGCATTTGAAAAAGGCACTCCTGATAGAACGGACAGAGAGCTTGAACAGTACAAGAAAAATTTCGCGTGAGCAAGTGAAAGTGGGGTATAATGAAAAACAAAAGAACAACGTCGCAGTAACAATAAACGGAAGGAAAGTCCAGAGTAAGGAAAAATGAATTGAACGGGAAAAATCATAGTTCAGCGTGAAAATCCCACGACGTCCAGCTCGTCCAGCAGTTCCGTAATGTCGAAATGGAAGCGACTCTGCACCTGTTGCATCACTGACTGTTACACAATCTCAGCACCACTACAAGCTCATTGATTCCGTACCTGTTTCAGAATTTCTGAGTCCTCGTTGTCGCCGATGAATGTGATAGCCAACCCTTTCGAGCCAAATCTACCGGCGCGCGCTACACGATGGAGATAGGTGTCTAAGTCGAAGGGGCACTCATAGTTAATGACAATGTTGACACGTACCACATCTATGCCTAGCAGAAATTAAAGGACATCAACACATTATGCGACGTATACGCTTCATCGGCAGCAGTATCATCACATTCACGTACCACGACCAAACAGATCAGTTACCACCGAAATTCTGCAACCATAGTCCTTAAACGGAAACAGCGATCAAAACGCTCCTCCTGCGGCATGACAATGTGATGGGAATGGACGGGAAGTTTTGTTCATTCAACAAGTCATTCAGACACATACAGCGCTGCACGGATTTTCTGAAGATGATCCTGAAACAAGAAGCTACGAACGGTGTGACTTTACCAAAGATTTGCCCAGAAGAGGACTTACGCCTGGCTGAAGTCAATGATGTCAAGCAATTCACAGAGCTGTTGGTTCTTGTCACTACACTTCAGCTTCAGGTAATGCTGCTGCAGTCTGTGAAGGGTGAGCTTTGCATCATAATCTATAATCAACTCCAGGGGATCCTCAACAGCAAAGTAAACACTACAAACGTATGTTCAAACGCCATTAATACTGATGTCTGACTCAGTGCCTGTCCAGTCCTCTCGTTCGTCCGTTCGTCTCCTTTGTCAGCGTGTGTCTGTCTATCTGTGAGTCTGTGGTTTGTGTTTGTTTGTCTGTTTGTCTGTCTGTCTGTCTGTCTGTCTGTCTGTCTGTCTTCTCGATTCAAATTTACTCAACTTATATTAATAAATTTGAGGCAGGTATTTCGAATCTTCTTCGGCAGGGTAGCACTATAAACGCGACGTAATCATAGTACTTGGAATACAACCTTCAAGCGAATCGATTACCGAAAGCGCAGCGCCAACAATTTTTACCTGATCATCATAACTTGCTTCTGTTCCGGCGTTTGCTTCAGCAACAGTGCCTGAATGTCCTTCCTCATGTCCAGTCCCACCCCTTTGTTGCACTCATCAAGAACGAAGTGCTTAACATGATGGAAGTCCAGCGACTTAGCGCATTGGAAATTCGACCGGGAGTTCCCACCACGATATTCAGATAGCTCTCCTCGATACTTTCTTGATCCGCCTCTATGAGCAAACCTCCAAGGAAAACGCCCAATCTGACGTTCTTCATGTAGACGTCGAGTATTTCGTATTCCTTTGCAATTGGAAACCTAACAATAATCACCAACAAAGATCCGTCAGTTGAGGTCCACGATGCATAGGCACGATCAATCGGTTGGGCATTCTAACGAGCTGTTCTTCAAGCGGTCAGAGAATCCATTCAGATTCAGCCAGTCAATAAATCCGTTACGAGCACCAACAATCAATCAATCAATCAACAATTAAACAAACGGTTCACTGCGGCTACGAATCAACCGCTACAAATCGATTAACCAACCCGATCGACCACGATGACGCTGTGTCCTTAAGCCGTTTCCGATGCTTATGCCAATTTGATAAATGACGAGAACAATGGGATCCAATTGCTGAAGCGTTGACAGGACGAACACAGCTAAAATCAGGCAAATGGTCTAACGTCCTTAACAAATAAGTGCAAAACAACGTAGCGTCAATAGCCTTCAGCACCGTCACCTGTCTTCCCCATTCCCGATTTAGCCCGACACACTACACCCATCCCCAGAAGCGCTTGCGAGATGCATTCATGTTGAACTCTAAATTGCAAATCCCGGGTAACTACAAACTACATCAGGATAAACGCGAGAATCACGAACCTTAAGGATGCTCCAGCCCTGCTGCGTGAATCTCCTTCAACAATTCTGGTGTCAGGAGGAAGTCCCTAAACCCAGCTGAATAAATGCTCACATGCCCTGGCAAATGGAAAACCGCGAGTGGGGATGGCTTCGGGTGATGAATAAAGATTACCTCGCGTGGACCTGGCGGCGGAGGGGGAAGTCTTTTTCCTCTACGGGCTCTACCCCATCATGTCATCCAACTGGGCGATCTCCGCTCCGGTCGTGGCAAACGCATCCTCGTCGACGTACTCGTAGTCAAGAAGCTCTTCCGTTTCGGCAGCCATGATGGCTCGGAAGACGTATGTGGTCCAGAATTATGCTCTACCAGCAGACTCACCACGAGATCAGCTGACTGCAGATGGAAGGACTGCGCTTTGGCTACGAAATGAAAACTGGTGTGGCGTAAGCGTTTAACCGAACAAACAAGACGGACAGCGCCGTGATATTTAAAATTAGGGAGATACTGTAGTTGAAGAAAAATGATACGAAATTGGATTGAAAAATTACAGAACAGGAAGAGTGCAGAATGAATGAGACACGAACACACGAACAGGTAAACAGATTAATGAAGGGCCAATAAATTGATTGGTCTATTGGTTTGTTCGTTTCGTTTCTACACTGTACTTACAATACTGTAATACAGCGCTGTAGAGGTGCTGTATATAATTGGGTGTGGCTCGTCTCAGCCCAAAAAAGGATAAAAACGGTAAAAAAGCGATAGTTCAGGGACGAAATTGTTATCGAATGTTCTGATGAGTGTCGAGAACCGCCCTTACATAGAACCGCCCTAGTGGAATCTTGGACGAAGACAACTCAATTAACCAAAAACTCGTATTTATTCACAGACATTTACTTTCTGATGACTCATTCATTCATTAAAGCCCAAATATCCAGCGGCTTCACTCTCCCCCAATTTTAATTGTATTATCGTAAGAATTGCGCCCTGTCGAATCATGCACGACATGCAATCATTGAACTGCGTTCAGTGTACGCAGCTTAAATTAGCCGACCTGTCCAGTCACTCTCTCCCTCTCTCCCCCTTATCACTCGAAAACCAGAATGGATATATAAAATTAGCACGATTGGCAAGAACCCATTTCGTGTGAAAAGAATGGAAGAGCTGGTACCTTTGCTGTTTGACACTTGTGAGAGACTAGCCCCGACATCCGATCGAGACGGGCATTTGTTATACAGAAGTAAAAGTGCCGCCTTTTCTAACACAGTACACTATAAGAGCCTTTTCTAATACAGTACACTATAAGAGCCTTTTCTAATACAGTACACTATAAGATGATATAAGCTTTTTCTGCTCAAATGATGTAAGTTTTATGAAGTCCTGTCAGTGTTTGCGTTATTGGTGTTACGCCCATCAGAATTGTGAGCATGCCGGTAAGGTTCGCCAATGTTATTTCTCACACCGGTAACCGTAGCGCGATATACTGTAAAACTCCCTAATTTCCACCGCTGAAATCCCACACCCTGTCCCAACCAGATGAATATGTTTTATACGAATACAATCAATACGTTTTCCGGTAAATTCTCTGCAGCGGCTCCGTTTCCGGCTGTTTAGGACAAACACTATCCCGGCATCGTTCCTTATTAATGGGATGACCAATATTCAGCGAAATGATCGTGGCAGACTCAATGCGCCATTTGAAAATGACTTCCGGTGTTCCACCAGCCACACCGAACAGATGTTGTAAACATTACACACAGTCCATCTCATTTTCCTTTCTTTCTTTCTCTCTCACTCAACTTTGAATTCCGTGTTCAGTATTGACGGCATCTTCTACGGACGGCGGTTCTCATTTGACTTTTTGCCCAATTCAAGAGAGTGGCACTTGGGGAGTATAGGAAGTTGTGAGTGAAAACCCCGATCCACGTCAGCAGTTCGTTTGCAGTCAGGAAGGAGCGACACATACGCTTCCTCTGTGCGAAATTATAGGAACCGCTGGGTAGGAACCGCTGGGTAGGACCACTGGGTAGGACCGCTGGGTAGGAACCGCTGGGTAGGAACTGCTGGGTGGGAACTGTTGGGTAGGAACCGTTCATATAGACGTCGTCGGAGCACTTGGAGCTGTCTCGTTCCGCTTAAGGGTCTGTATACCCCGTTTCGTTTGCTCTATCGACCTCACTTAACCCGGCTATTAATTAGGTAAACTAGACTGGCAGCCATTGTTTGTCGAGCAATCTGAAGCGACAGTTCTTCTACCACCTTCCGAGCGTATCGATTCGATTACTATTACTGCTTCCTCTTTCGGTCGAAATTACAAATCATGCTCAAGACGTTAGCTGTGGCTGTGGCTCTCGTGCCCTCAACGCCGGTTCACTGAGCAAATGTGTGAACCTAAAGTGTGGGAGTAATACGAGGGCCCTAATGTGCAGGTCTACGACCGATTCTACTGTTTTAATGTTTGCATGCACAAAGAAGCCGTAGACCTGTTTGTGAGACCAATTCCAATTCGATTACGAGGGCCGTCTGTTTCAACACTCCCACATTTTGTGCGTGGGTATTCCGGGTATAAACTGTATTCGCTATATCGTTAGAGGGGCTCTCTAATTTGGTTATCGAGTGGGTGTGCGTTGGCGGATGACGAATTGATCCCATCAGTCGCCCATATCTGTTCCTGGAATACTGTGAGCGGGCAACGTTAGGGAAACTCTGTCTGTGTACAAAATAGGCTCCCGTATATATATAGCGTTAGGTAGCGAGAAAGAGAACACACGACACTATCAAACTTTTGGTGTGGTCACTGAATTCTCCAAATTCCATTTGCTTTACAGTTCGAGCTGATCACGGATTTACACGACAAAAGTCGTCTACCAACTGACGCCGCAAATCACAACTGACCCAGCCTTATACGAAGTGTAAGTAACCTAATCAGTTTCTTTACTTGATGCTCGCTTCTGTACTCCGATTGATATTTCTCCCATTTCTGGCTTGGCACTAGTTAAATATGAAATGATCAATCGAAGAGTCTCGAGTTCCCCATGTACCGATATTGATTGACCATGTATTGTACCTTGCTCATTATCGCATTCACTTAGGAATGCAAGTCGACATGCAGTTGGTCCAGTTGGTCGTTCCCGCGCCCAGTTAAAAGGGCCTGTTGTGGGATTAAGCGGAAATCCGGCGTTTAATCGATACCCTTTTCATTATCTGCGGACATTAGGTCTCCCTCCCATATGTTCGTGCGCGTCATGGCTGTTTAGACTTATTGTGGACCTTCAATAATAATGCTCTCCTCTGTCAGGGTACTGCGGTAATTTTGAAGGTCAAAGTTTTTCCGCTCTAAAGCATCCAATCTAATTTAAAGAACTGGATCATATACCAGTAATCATCTTTATGAATTGGCTGCGTTTCAATCGTTAAATCCTGCTCATGCAACGCCCCTCGCGGTCAGCGGGATTGCGTGCCGTAAAGTACTGTACTGTCGCAATTCTAACGGCCGTTTTTTGGCCCTACCAGTAAATTATGACCCCCGGGTCCGGGCCGGGCTGGAATTGAATCCGTGACGTCACAGAGTCTTGCACGGGGGAGGCGGGGCTAAGCTGGCCGTTAGAATCGCGACAGTTCAGTAACAGAAAATCTGCCATTCACGGGGCACACATTGTAGTTATGAAGAATGGACCTTTGCTGGGATTGATCGGGTTCAGCATGAACTGGTGAAAGGAAGTCCCTGTAACTAGCTTGATTAAAATCCCAGGGTTAAACATTAACCTTCGATTCCGAAAGGAGTACCGGTGCGTGCCGATCGAAAACTCTGGGGGCCCAGGTGCTAGGCAAGCTCACCAGGGCGTGTAAAGGACGCCCCGCAAAGGCGCAAATAATGAGCTACAATACATCACTATCAACTTACCTCTGTACAAGCGTGATCCCTTATTTTTAATCTCTCATCCAGCTGCGGATGTTACGGAATCAGTTAAGGGTACACTGTACAGTAAACAAACTACTGTGCTTTAAAGCAGCCAACCTTGAGTTGTAAGCTACACCGCGGAGTCGACATATTAATTTTGGCTAGTTCTCTTCCGCTACGGTTAAACCTTAAGTGAGTTCAGTTTATGAAGTTCTTAGTGTAATCCATACAACTTTTTTGACCCAGCGACACGCCCAACATTATCTTCATTAGATCAGTTAACCTTCTATTTCCGCTGAGGAGTTTATCATTTGAAAAGTCACTGATTCGTTTTGGGGATATCATATCGTCGTCCATTTTGGAACATTTTCAACGAGGGTATGTGTTATTAGGAGTGGCATTAACCTTCTACTACAATAGGGTTTACCCTGCAATAGGGTTACCCTACAATAGTATGGTACATGATTCCTATCTCTTCATCTCGTGGTGTTCCATGATACGAGGAGGCTCCTGAGTTGTTTACCGCGTAGTTTTTTAAATGAAACGTCTTTTGCGTCATTTGGTTTACCGCCATAAAGTGCCACTTGGAAGTTAAATATTCATGAAGCTATACGCGTGCGAACACAACCAGCCGCGATTTTAACTCGTTTCTGTTCCCGTCTGCTCGTGTGCACGTCTGTCAGAACGGGATAACGTATCCGCCATTGTGTATTATTTAAAATCTTTGTTTGTTCGCATACTCATGCAGCCCCGCCAAGCTCATTAAAAAAGAGGCATTTACGTAGGTATTCCTCTGTCAGTCTTGTGAAGAGGGGCCGCTAAAAGAGATTAAAGAATCCATATAGTTGCTGGCAGGCGTGTCAGAGCGACATCGGTATTTGTTCTCTCCGATCTGCTGCAAACTTTTGAGGTTGTCATTTTTTTCTTTCAACAGGCACCTTTTTTTGCGGAAGAGCTCGCGTGCAACATAACGCCAATTAATCTTCCGCATCCCGCGGCCAACTTCATCGCGCCACATATAATGATGGCATCCAAAACGCGACTCGCTGGCATTTCCGGTGCTCGGCTTCAATGGATGACCTTGCTGGCGCTCACAATGGTCTGCTCGGAAATCGTAGCCTTACCCATGCTTGCGGCCTCTTCCGGCTCAAGTATCTACCCCGAGGATGGATTGTTCTCTGACGGGGTCTTCCTCCGACCCACTCGACTCTTCTCGCCCTTTAGCCCCATGACACGTTTCATCTCGGCCAAGCGAAAAGTCGTCCCGTTTTACTCCTTCGGTACGTTGAATAATCCTGTACAAAACCCTCAGAAAATGTGACCGTCATTCTCATTCAGTCAGGTCGACTCGCAAGAGGCGCTCATTCGGTCTGACATGACTCGAAATCATAACGAGTTTAGGAGAAGGTGCCTTAGACAGGGTCCGGTAATTGGTACGAAATGCCAATCCTTGAGCAAGTGCAGACAAGTTTAGGAACCTGATCAGTATTTTTTTATCCATTGACTATTTCTTCGCTGTGGGTTGGGTTCTAATGATCAGGCATTAAGTCGTTCGTCTTTTCACTAAGACAAATGCAAAATCAAACGCTTTTTCTCGTTATCAAGCGCTCATTTGTTTTCCAGGTGGGAAGCGGGACAACAGCGACACTTTCTTCCCGACGAAGACAGGCGTGCGAGCTCGCAGCTACTTCGCATGGGGCGGAAAACGATCGGCACCGGGAACACAGGGCGAACAGACTGCAGGACAGCAGCCGCAGCAGGAGCTGAATGATCAGCACCTTCGCAATCCCAATGCCGGGGACTCCTTTTCGCCACCTGTAGACCGCAATTAGACGAACCCGGCAACAAGTGTATTTCAGGAATTTCTGCCGCCCACGGCTAATATTGGCATTATATATTTCTGGTCCTCCTGCCAAACCGAAGTAATCATCCAGACCACATAGTCACAATGCTCGGTCTTGTCTTGTAGCACTGCACCTATTGAATTGCTTAATCTTTTTACGAATATTGTCTGTGTGTGCATCGGGATGAAATGCCGCGTATTTGACGGCTATTTTGCTGAATTGCTGTGGACGTTGTAATGTTCTTAACCAGAGTGACTTGCTCGCACGTATATTCTAGATACAAGTGACATATGAGCTCCTTACTGCTGTTGCTGCTGCTAGACGTCATAAATGAACGCAATGCCCGTTGTAGTCGAGGTTATGCATGCTGCGGATAAATCCACACCAGTAAATCTCACACAGTATGAGGAGAGGTCTGTATTTCGACTCATCCTCCACTTGGTCGATAAATCGGCTCACTCATGGGTTTCTCTTTGATGGCAGGTGCCTGATTGTTTGATTTTCTGTACCATATTCTAGTGTACTATAGCACTTCTAAAATGAAACAATCAAGCACCCGCCATGAAAGAGAAGCCCATGAGTAAGCCGATTTATCGACCAAGTGGAGGGTGAGCCAAAATACACACTTTGCCTCATACTGAATTCCGTCAATGGTTTAATACAAAAAGTGCTTGGCTCCAGCGAGAAGGACTCTAGAGAGTAGATGGCTTAAACGAAATGTAGCGCATCTACGTGCAAAACAATACTGAATATACCGCGAATTCAACTAGCACTAATGAAATCGTTGTCAAAGTGCATTACAACCTAATTGAAGTCCCACAGACACCATCATCGTCAACAACACAGTGCGTGTCTAGATATCGAAATCGTTCTCAAACGCGAAGCGACGACCCGTCAGACTTCGCTTGCCTCTGGCTCCCCAGAATCCACTCGGTTTGGCGCGCTTACTGACCGCTGCCGCGTGATCAATTTCCTGACTCAAAAGGTCCTCGAATCGTCGTTCCTCGTCTTTATTATTAGCTGCGGGATCATAATCTTCCGAGCCCGCGGTAGGCGGCGCCATAAGCAGGAGGTCACCCATTCCCATCGTGTTTACGGGAACATTCCTCTCGTGTTGCTGGGAATTATAACAAAAAAAGAGAATTAAGTCAGCCAGACAGACAGATGTAAATATGACTGACGTTTTCAGTTGAATTATTGTTTGAGAAAGGCCAGCTGGATGGAAAATGATTGTGGCAAGTCGAAAGGTCACCAGACCAAGCCGGTTCGTTTCCCAGCCACACATCAATTAAGCCCCAGACAATACACACACACGTACCGAGAGCCTCTTAATAATCCACATTCCGAAAGGATTCATCGATTTGGACAGGGACGACGCGGACTGTTGACTATTGGAGGACTCCATTACACGTAGCGGCTCCTTGGAATAAACATGAGGCATTACCGCCAAGAGGACGATGACGACAGCGAAGACGCACGACGACGACGACGACGAAGCAGTTGCAGCGGCGGTGAGGGCCATCGTGTGAACTGTCCGCTCGATGTTAATATGCGAACCCCGTGGAGAAGAAAGTCGCTAACAAATGGACAAACAGAACTCGAAAGATGAAATGGGGCAGTTTATATAGGGAGATCCTGCAGGCGAGTGATTGTAAAAATGGCTCATGCATATATTTAGAGAACGATTTATTAGCTGATCCTCCCCCCCCCCGTGCCAGTGTACATGCAGTATAGTGTTGCACTTTGTGAGTACCGATGGGATTTTGTGCTATTTGCTTGGGCGTATACACAGTGTACATACACTGAATGTCACAGTTTTTAGGAAGAGACAGAGGAGGAGGAGGAGGAAGCGCATTTCCCAATGTGCTGGAGGGATGAGTGCAACGACAATCATGCTGGAAGTGAGACGTGTGGCGCGGGAGATCACACCATGTAATTGACCAGGCTAGTCGGGGGCCCTTTCCCGGGAGGACAATAATCGACCCCTACACGTAGCCTGTTGTCCGTCTGTTCCAGAGAGAGAGAGAGAGTGGCTTCACAAGTTCGCTCTGGGTCCGAGTAATCAGCCTTAGTGGCGGCAGAGTGTTTGCCCAAGGCCCATGAAACAATTACCTGAACAGCGGCCCTTTGTGGTGTACTCAAATCAATCGTGATTACTATGTCAGAGATTGTATATCCCGAGATGGGTTCGTGGAGTGCTATACCCCGCCCGAACCGAGTGAGCAGAAACTTCCGGGTCTCCCACCCCGGATCACCGCGCTTCCGCGCCATATGAGAACGTACCAGTACGAAGGTGTCAGATTTCGGCGTTCTTTCGAGGTATATTGCGGTCTCTGTGCGATAGGGATACAAGTGACTGAACCTAATGGATTTGTGTTTGATCAGGTACTTGAACGTCGAGGAGTGTGCTCAAAGGGGAGGAGGTGACGTCAATGTGGTTGCCATCACCCGAGTATAGACAGAATTTTAGGGAATCCAAACTCAAAGGATGTAGCGATCTCTATTACGCAACAACTCACGCATCGAATGGTTTTTTTCCTGATGAACCATACCTGTTAACACTACGTTCTGTCTATTACGCGTAAAATACTGGTATACTCGCTAGGAAATGTATCCGGTCTCCAGAAAATCAAGTGTTTATAAACTAAATTTTCTTTGCAAACGGCCAACGATCAGAAAGGTAAGATCGTTAGGAAGCCAGGGGCGGTCATCGAAGAATGTGCTGATTCCAAGAGTTTGTTAGTAAAGTGGCAAAGTATGAGTCCGACACACTAAACAAGTATTTATAGATAACGAAGAAACTAAGAATGGTTCAGAAAAATATTCGGTACTATATGTATACTCCTTCTCAGAATTTAAGCCTGTACGACTGTTATGCCAGACTAAGAATTCAAGAGAGATCCAGAATCAATTTACCGGCAGTAGAACGTGGCGCCATCAAGTCATTATGAGCCTGAAGAAAAAAGGAGGCACTCTTCAGTCTGGGGTTGTTGAGCGTTCTCGTACTATACTCCCGAGTAAACTTGATCAGCTTTTTAGTTAGACGGTCTGTCTGTCTGTCTGTCTGTCTGTCTGTCTGTAATCTGCCGGCCCGTGTGTTTGTCTGCCCGTCTGTCTGTGCTCGTAATTAGACATCAATGAGGTGTCTTCTCTTGAAGCAGACTTTTATTACCTGGGCGATTTGGTCAATGGTGTAGACCTTTTCCACAATTGGATTGATTGAGCCTTCTTCCAGCGCCTTGTCCAATCCGGCCTTCATAATTCTGTACTGCTCGGGTGTCACCGAAGTGGCCTGCGTTCCCTTGATGGTCAGCTCCTTCATCAGGACCATGTCGAAGTCCACAGTTTCGTGCGAGGGAGCGCCAATCAGACAGACTCGACCAAATTTCCCCAGAATTTCAACGTCTTTCGGCACATTTTTTGCGGTGGTCTCCAAAATGAAGTCCACCCCTTTCGGTCCTGCGGCCTCCTTGACTTTCTTGACGAAATCCGGATCTTTGTAGCTGATGGCAATGGCTCCTTTCTGGCTAATCAATGACAATCCCGTCTCATGTCCGGCAACACCGATGACTTTGCAGCCGAGCGCATTAGCGATCTCAATAGCGAAGAGCCCGACACCTCCACTGGCTCCGTTGATCAGCACGGTATCCCCAAACTTGACCGCGCCGCTAGCATGAAACAGATTTTTGTTAGAAAAAATTTCATCACCTATTATAACTCACTCTGGTTTATTACCAACGTGCAGGTACTACGAAAACGGGATATCGTAGCTGCAAGTCAACTCGGAAACGGAAAGAGAAGCAAGAAAGCAACAGACACAGACTGAGATACAGACAACCTGGCCGTCTAGAACTGCTCACAATGCGCACACTCACTGGATCACAATGTTGGAATAAGCAGTCATAAACGGGGTGCCAAGTCCAGCGCCCTGATGGAACGTCATGTTCTCGGGCAAATGGAAGAGCATGTCCGGAGATGCTACGAAGTACTGTAACAAAGTGGCAATGCATCCCAGTTACAAAAAAAAGCACCGCGAAATCCGCACAAATCATGCACGGAGTGAACGGTATGAGGTCCTATACGAGGTAAAACTCCCAATGCTGCGCAAGTTCTGATTTGGCATAAATGCTGCGCATGACAGGGCAAACTCGTGACGTATACCAATCAAAATAGGCACAAGGTTTCTTTTTCGTTTTCCATTTTTAAAAAATTGTAATTAAAAAAATTTTGTGAAAATTATTGTCATATATGTTTGTCCAATTTATTTTTGATTTTTTTAACCGAAAATATCGACAAAAAATCAGAGGAAAGTGTGCGAACGCGGTATTCATACCATTTCGGAACTTGCGCAGCACTGGGAGTTTACCTCGTACAGTTTAACGACAAGGTTGAGTACACTGGAGGGTCCGGGGAATGGGCAAAAGGGGCGGGGCAGGGGTGGTTTTCAAACAGTCGAACAATCAACCACCTGACCACCCCTTGCTCCGCCCCTTTTGCCCATATCCCGGACCCTCCGGTGTACACAATCTTGTCGTTGATTGTACACGTACTTCGGCATAGGTGCCAGTCATGCTTGGAGCCCTGCTGTAGATGGCAACCCGGTCTCCCTTCTAGATTCGGAAATCCCACATAAAAAAGAAACACGTCAAGAAAGTAGTTTGTGATAGTTGCGACGCTTTCAGAAAAACGGAATGTCGCACCCTAAAGTCGGAAACGCCGTGCGTAACCTCCTCCACTACACCAGCACCGTCAGTTCCCAGAATCACCGGTCCGGGGAATGGGATCATTCCCTCCCGAATGAAGACCTCGACTTTGTTCAGGCCAACAGCGTGAACGCGCACGAGGACCTAAAACGAACATCAACATGACACACATTGCTGCTGCTACAAACGTGGCCACAAGGTGGCGCTAACCGAGTCAAGGCATGTAGCTCGTTCGGTGCACGTTCGGTGCACGCTAACCGAGGTAAATGACTTGACTCGATCAGCGCTATTTTGTGGCCACGTATGTACGAGTCATGACATGCAAATTTCTCCCGGGCACACGTGAATACGCTGCAGGGATCTCATCCATACGCGTCAGCAGACTTGGGCATGACATAAACATACCTGCCCTGGACCCGGCTTGGGGATCGGCACATGGGGATCGATGCGCAATACATCAGCGTGACCAGGCTTGTCGAATAGCACCGCCTTCATGTGTCTGTGATGCTCCGCCATGCTTCGACTGGTTTGACTTTTTTTCTTCCGAAAAGCACAATCTGCTGTCGTGGAACAGAATTGGAAATAGAACGATAACTCAATGATGCTCTTGCTACAAGCATTCACACGCAAAAAGATAAAACTGGCTGAAGTGCGCACCTTATTCTTCTCCGTCGGGGGAACTTCCACAATTACTGTGCCGGCAATACCGAGAAAACCCACAGCGCAGAGTAAAGAATGGACAGACTAAAACCAGACAGAATTGTCAGCATCATAGAATAGATTTCCATTCATGTCGTTAAATAGGTAGACTCACCTCTTCCGGCTGTTTTTACTGTTGTTGTTGCGTACCTAGAGTAGCGCGAATTCTCTCACACAGGCTGGGGGACTCTACTGCGTCTCCGATCGATACTAATACTACCCGGTGCGCACTGTTAACAGACACAAACAAGTCAGCAGTCTTGTATTTTACGGTACGCCCAGCAAATTTCTGCGCTCCGACCAAGCCGTAGCAATAAAAAACCGCGCTGGCCCCTGGATGGAGCATAAGTGCCTGGACTTCGCACATTATGACTAGCCGATAGCAGTGAGTATGTACAGTAGACGTACTACGCACATTTATATACAGTATGAGGGAGGGGTTCCTGGAATGGGCCACCCTGGAATCACAACTTCCAGAGAGGTTTTGGCTATGCCCAAGGTCTTAAACGACAGAGAATAATCGATAACCCCGTGGAACGCGTTTCAGATATGAAGAAAAGTTGTGGGAACATGTTTAAAAAACGAAATAATTAGACGGTTGGAAAAAGTTCACTATAGAGGTCGCTGACTATGCGGTGACTCATCTGTTTTCGATTAAGTTGCGACAGAGCGCCACCTGCCACCCGGTGGCCCATTCCAGGGTACGAAAAGTCAAGTGGCCCATTCCAGAGGCTTTTCCTCATACTGTACCAGTACTTATTTATGTCTACTGTCTAGACCGAACTGAACCAAGAACATGTTATTCTTAGCGCATGTCACTCACAATCAATCTACGCACGTACACTGACCTGACCTTGAAAAAAGTGCGTGTTATTCACACTGGAAGACCTTGGGCTGGACTGGGACCATTTGATTTTGCGGAAGTTCAGTTCATTCCTCTTCTACTGTATGCAAAATCGGGTAATGTTCAGATACCGTACAGTAAACCAATCAAAACAAACGATATCTGGTATTTATGGCTTTCTCCAAATTAAATGTCAACGTACCAGTAACGATCGATTGATTGATTTAATTATCGACTGATTCCAGGCCTGCGGATTTTTCTTTCACTCCAATCCGGCATCACCATTCCTCGAAGTTTGAATTTCGGCGAGGAAGATTGTACTTACTTAATGTCTGCAGTGTCTGGTGCACTTCATTAACATACTGATCAGACCGACCAGGATCTCAGAAGATGAGCGCGCCAAGGGGAGCCTACAATGGCAGGAGTCCGAGAAGTGTTCGCGGTTCACGGTGTGGTGACCGGCGCCCGAAAGAGCCGCAAGAACGATGCCACGTCGATGCGTGCTTCGATATAATCTGCGACATGGCCAAGGAACGTGGTGTAACGCTGTTTCGCGTGGTGGCCAAATCGGCGACGTCCTCCACACTCGCCTGCAACTTGTGTCCCGAATGCTTCTGTGCGCAAAAGGAAGAAAGGCTCTTTCGCCGCCACGTTGTGCATCATTTCGACGAGGACGGGGCGTCCGACGATTGGAAGTGCCTGTTTACATGGGGTCCGTACGGTGGTTGTCCGTTCCGAGCGGCTGGAGAATTGGAGCTTAGGCGCCATCAGGTAGGCAGGTGTGCTGCCGGTTGATTGATGGATTGCCTTGTGCACATTCGACATCTGGCAGAGTGATCAATCAATCTATGTGAGGACTGTTGACTCTTTTTCTGCATTTGCAGGCATTTCACGGCGATTCCCTTCGGCCAGAAGCAGCGAGCGTATTAACGTCAATCCTTCCAGCGCAGCAGTTGCTCCTCCAGTTTCCGCGGTCCGATTCTCACCTGGTCGTCAATCTCTGCGCTGCAAGGGGAACGCAAATTTGAATACTTTTATGCGTAACTCATACTACTATTGTGATTCCATCTGGGAAGTTTTGATCTGAAGTTGACACATGGATTGGTTGATTGCACCGCGTTGCCGTTTGTACTCGTAATTCTTTTACAAGATGAACACTGTACCGAGCCCGTAGCACCCTTTCTTCTACACCCTGGCACCCTGCATCAATTGTTTACCGTCGTTTTGTGTTGCCATATTGAGGCGGAATTTTATAAATTTTATATTTTATAAATTTTATAAATTAATGTGACAGCACTAACAAGTACGAGTAACATTTAAATACTGCAATCAAAGAAAGTCCTGAGATTCGGACGGTCACGTGAGTTTATTTCTATCTAACCGTTTGCTCGGTGCCGGCAGTTGCTAGTTTGGAGTTTGAGATAGTAAAGTAGAAACGACACTGTGACTCCGTTCACAGGACTTTCACTGTAAATCAAACTAGTTATCTAGTTAATGGGGGCAATCAATCAATATACTGTAGTAAGCAGCCCCAACTTCCCTACTGTTGTTTTTTATAAATTGATGTCCATGTTCAATTCGATTTATTACAGAATATTGTGGTTCGCTTTTTAAATTTCAGGTTCCTTTTAGAAAACGCCGGTTTTTTTTCACTGTTATCTTTACCAATGTACGTTGTAATATTTCGCCAAGAGAGAATCGCGCTTTTCTCCTCAGTTCTTTCTTCTCGTCGATGTTTCGAATTTGATAACCCGAATTTGGATGGAATCTGCTCCCATCCCATCGAGCTGCTCTGTGTTCTACACATTGCACCTTTTATTTTCTGCATCAAATGCCAGTTCACTCAGTGCACGTCTACAATACACATTATTATTCCTGCAGTAGAGAAATTTGTTTTCGCTTAACGGCTTAATAAAGTGATCGACTGATTGGCGTTCTCGCTGCGCTGCGCATCATCGCGCTTGATTGCTGGATTGCTTGACAGCCGTGTAAAAATGTCCACGGGTACATTCGACCCGGATGAGTTGGAATTCCTTGCAGAAGACATCTTCGTGACAATCATTCCAAATGTAAAATTTCCTATCTTTTACATGCTGTCCGGCGATATCGGCCCCATGGAACCGAACATTCCCGTGGAAGTGCCACTGTGGTTAGCAGTGCATATGCGCCAACGCAGACAATGTCGCCTCGTCGTTCCCGAATGGCTGTCGTTGGAGGCGTTGATGGAGCAAAAGGATCGTGAGCTGAAGTTGGACTTGTTCGGGGAGGTGCCAGGCCCGTTCTACGTCGAGATGTCGCAGATCATTTTGGACAATTTCACTGAAGAGGTCTCGTGTAGCGTGAACTCTATATACTTTCTCACTTAACTGTGTATAAAAGTATTCTATAAAAAATTCCCAGTAATTAACGATAAACATTAGATTTAATGCTGAATAATACGGATTGGTTTGGTCTTTCTTGGTGTACGAGAATCATAACACCTTGTTACAGTAACCGAATCTGCTGCTGGAATGTGTAGTTGGTGGTCCATTGATTGATTGGTGGGTGAATCAAGCGGAAAATATTTAGCGCGGGGAAAAACGCAGGTCTTGCTGGACCGATTCATTGATTGATTGTCTGTGTTGGACGTATAGTAGTGCCTTTGCCAAATGTGCAAACGAAAGGTAGTGTGCTGTAATTAACAAGGGTTCTGCCAGCCGCACCCTGCCGCTTGTTGGTTTTAGTTGCTTTACCTCGGTTGCATTGTGTTCATTCACTGAAAGGATCACACAAGTGAATCTTAATTTAAATACCGATCTTTTTGACGTGTAGATACCGGACAGCAATAAAATTCGACGACTCGTCAAGGACATCATAGACATCCGGCTCTCCAAACTGCGCGGCACGGTGGGACTTCACGTGAAGAAAAGCGAAATGTACGCGGTCGTGAATAATATCACGCAGATTGAGCTCTGCTCCTTGCGGAATCTTTTGACCCGGGGAATGGACCAGCTGGACATGCTGAAAAACGCCGGTCTGCACAACGCCGGTGGCGCCTCGCAGTCGTTTAGTGACGATTCTTCCGCGCTTGAAGTGTCCAGCATGAATCCGTCGTGATAAAAGAGTTGGTTTGCCTAAATCTGTTCATAAATTTCTTAATCTCCGCATCAGACAAGCATCGCATCGCAAACGCATTCTGCAAACCTTTGAGTAAACCGTATATTTGTAAGTGATATATTTCATATTCATACTGTACGCTCCCGATCTCAAGGGTCGATTTTAGGTCCGGCCCGAAAACACGTTCCGTCCCTCGCTTGGTTGTTCATTCAGATTCACTTAAACTTCATTGACTTAGAAAATTTTGAAACCGTAATCATCATTTCAATCAAGCAAGGTAGCATGACCTGTCACGCAAAAACCAACGGGCCATTCACGGACAAGTGAACGGAATTGAACGATCCGCACAAGTTTCATGTGAATCAGCGGGGGCGGGGCATAATCGACCCTTGATATCGGGAGCGTGCAGTACTACGGTAGTTCCCGTGGTAGTTCTACAGTATTCCAGGCTGACCGATTCCGGCTGATTGGACTTCACTTTAGACGTGCATTATATGTATGTTTCCCGTTTGTTTCCCGTTTTAACTTTGTTTATATTTTGATGCAGTTCAATTGCCGGAAACATTAGTGGTAGTTTGACTCCAGGATCAAGAAATAAAAACGATTCTAATTATTTCTCCTGTTGATCGATCTGTCTGGTAGTTTGTTTGTCTGCCTGTTGTGACTGTCTATCTGTCCGCCCGTCTGCGAGTGCCACACAAACATCAATGGAAGAAAAAAACCAGTCGCAGCTCGGCACCCTACCCGGACGCAAAAAAACACCTGGGCTTTCTGCGTGGTTCCAGTACTTGGGAAAGTTTTCGAGGCATTGGGAATTTGTGATACTGTGCGTACTATAATAACGAGAGGTGACCGTATGGATTAAACATGGAAAATCTTTTTATATACTTAGAAACATGATTTGGTATGTCCATTTGTTTTTAATTTGTTTAATTTATTAGCAGTACTTTTTTTCGAAAACCCTTCTGCTTTATCAAAATTATTGACCAAACATGCAAGAAAAATCCCTTCAGCCATTTGATTCCCCCAGCAAAGCTGGCAGAACCCTGCGAGAGTTAATTTTGCTTAAAACTTTAACCTTCTTTTTCCTCGACTGAGGAGATCTTAAGCCACACAATAACAGAAAAAGCGCTGAGAACAAAAAGCGCGAATAACTTAAAACGAATGTGAACAAATAGGGTGCATGGCACCGGTCAAGAGTACCGAACCGGCCAGTGGTCCCGAACCAACCCGGATATCGCATTTTTTTGCAATTCTGATGAGTTAGCCGTACAGACGGATAGCAACCGTGAAGGCCGACCTATTCGGTTTGGGCTCGTTGGCCAGGTAGCCAAACGGATCGCGCAGGCGGATGGATGGACAAGCCGAGGTCAGAAAAAGAACCATCAATCCGACGGATGAGGCTGGATATGCGGACAGTCGGATAGGCAGGCCGAGTGACGGACGGATGATGGTTCTGCTCTTAGGTCTGTTCATCCGTCTGGCTGTGCGTCGATTTGGCCATGTGTCCAGCAGGTCTTGACTTAATTTTTTCAGCCCTGAAGTAACTATTCGTTCGTCCAACTCATCCCAAAACTGTAGTACCCTAGAACGGCTCGGTATCCCCTGGCCGTGTGGGCACCGTTAACAGGTTCGGTACCCCTGGCCATGAGGGTACCGTTAACAGGTTCGATACCCCTGGCTATGTGGGTATCGTTAACAGGTTCGGTACCCCTGGCCGTGTGGGTACTGTAGAGTCCCGACCCATCCGTGGTACTTTTTGGACCCACCAGTAAATCAGACCCGGTGGGCCGCACATCTTTGCAATCAATCAAAACGGTCGCGTTTTACTGTGTGATGACGTAGGCACTACGGATGGGTCGGGACTCTACAGTACCGTTAACAGGTTCGGTACCCCTGACCATTTGGGTATCGTTAACAGGTTCGATACCCCTGGCCGTGTGGGTACCGTTAACAGGTTCGATACCCTTAACAAGCTAGATACCCTAAGGTTGGTTCGATACCCTTTAACTGTGTCCGGTACCCTGTTTGTTCACATTTGTTTAAAAGCAACAACGTTCTCTCTTCACCTTTTGAAAATTAATAATAATAATAATAATAGTTTTTGAAGTTAAGTTTCATTTTTCTGGGAAAAGCTCTATCAGGCTACCGCTACCGCACTCCGCACACAGCAAAATCATATACAGGGATCATTTGTAGGGATCGGAAAAATTATAAGTCCATAAACCAATAGAGTATGGCCCAGATTGGGCAAAACCTGAGCCTACAATACAAGTCTACGACAGACTTCTATTAGCGAAGCTGTATGGCATGAGTGAGTGGATTTTTCTTGCAATGAAGTTTGCGCTCAGTCTCTCTGCTTTCCCAGTGCACACTGCCCAGTTTTGTTGTTGTGCATTGCGCACGATCTTTTATTACGTTTGCAATTTTTCTCGTATAAATTATTGCTTTTCTGAGCTGTATGCGAAGATTTTTCTCTACTGTGTCTTTACGCTTCCGGGACATGGCGGACGTGACAGCGGAGTACCAGGCGGTGGCTCGAATTCCCACTCCGATCAGCGCGTTCATAGCTAACCAGTGTGCTGACGACGGAAAAATTCCCACTGGTGATCATTCTTCCCCTCGATCTTTCCTAGTACGCGCAACATGGAGTCAACGGGACTTGGTGCGGATGGAGAAATCGACCACTCTAAAGTCGTACCTCGTCAAGGTGAACCGCGCTGGCGTGGTGGAAAAGATGCAACTTGGAGTGGGAACTGACAATTCTTCAGAGTAAGACTTCTATAGGACTGCGGTCTTGAATTGATTCATCGATTGTCATCTAGTGTACTGCCGCGATCATTTGGTGCTGCGTTTTAGACCCACTGTATATTAGGACTGCAGTAAAGCACAGTGTATGCAGTCATAATGTACAGGTGGCTCTCTAAAACA
The DNA here is from genome assembly GCA_001579985.1 of Hypsibius dujardini. Lineage (NCBI taxonomy): Eukaryota > Metazoa > Tardigrada > Eutardigrada > Parachela > Hypsibiidae > Hypsibius > Hypsibius dujardini. Next base: position 4,293 of record LRSR01014712.1, on the reverse strand, counting down.
GCACCAATTGGTTGCTACAGTAGTGTATGCGGTGTTTATTCTGTTTGTTGTACACTGTCAATTGATTGATTGCTTGCATTTGTTAATTTGGATTTCGTTTGTTGATAGCTGACTGTATAGTTTATACTGTCGATCGATTGATTGATTGCTTGCATTTGTTTCTTTGGATTTCGTTTGTTGATTGTTTGTTTGATTTTATAAATACGTGCCTTTGTTTCTTTCAGGAAAGTAGTCGCATATTCAAAGGATGGATCGCTAAAGGCCGTTTTGACCAAATTTAAGCCGAAGAAAAGCGACGAGGAGAAGGAAGTGATCGAGATTCATTCCTCCGTGGGGAAGGTAGCTACGAATGATTTAACCGCTACCAAACGCCACGGCAAATTCTACTTTGATGGTTAGTCTCTTTTCCTTCGATCATATTATCTCTTCATCAGCTAATAATAATGAATATTTCGGTTTGGGATTGCTATAATTCTTAAACTTTTGTCATAAACTTTTCAGGTGAATTGGGATCCTTCCATTTGGCGCCGTCCGAGGACCGCGAGAGCACACATGTTTTGTATGTTGCCGAGAAGTACCATCCCAAGTCGGATTCCTTTTTCTCCGTGATCGCAAATCAATTTCCAGACGATCCAGAGCTACGGAAAAAATCGATTGTACGTCAATACAACACTGCTAGTCCTGCTGACATTGCTGAATCAATTGCACGTTGACGCACCACCCTGAACACTGATCAATCAATCAATCAATCAATCAATCACACCTATCACATTGCTATGTTGAGTCTTGGGCGATCATCAAGGTTCAGTGAGAGATAAAGGAATGGTAATCTGGTGCAGTGACAATATTATCGCCTTTGTTTTAGGGCACTGAGTTTGAGTATCGGGACGATTGGGGCGAGCAACTGCAGAAGAAGAACCAACCGGTGATGTGCATTCTCGACTGGAACGACAATCATGTCAGCATTTTGCAAAACATTCCCGAGGGAATTAGCCCTGGTCAGGTGGGTCGAGCTTAAAATAGGATCACACATTACCTGTAATGAATAATTCCGTGTTTTCTTTTTGCTTAGCCGATCTGGACTCCAGACGGAACGGGCGTGGTGTTTGTCGGGTATGACCACGCACCGGAACGCCTCGGTTTGGTCTACTGCCCGATCCGCAAGAGCCGACTGTACCACCTAGCCATTGGGCAGTCCAAAATGGCCCTACCGCTGACGTTCATTGATCTCGCAGTTCGAACGCCGCGTTTCAGTCCCGACGGAAAAAGCTTGATTTATCTCGAGACGGAAGTTGGTGGACCGCATTTCCGCGCACTGAGGCTTATGAAGGTTTGCGTTTCTCCAATGTTTCCGTGTTTTCCTTCATTTTCTGTGCTTGCACATCTCCGTTTCTCTTGCACGCTTCGTTTCGCTGCTTGACTGTCAGTCCGTCTTTGTATTGGTCTCTGTTTGTCGGGTTAGACATTTGCGCCGGTGTTTCCTCTTTTTTCCGTAGCAGTTTTCCTGCGTAGGACAAACATTTACTGAGAATTAGATGTAACATCCGCTTTTCGTACTGAATGTCTGTTATGGCCTGCGCAATGTAGATTGACTGCTCGGCGGGCTCGTTCGCGGCGCCTTCCGTGGTAGTCCCGGTCCCCGAGTCTCCGGTCAAGGCAACCGACTTTCCCGGCCTGTACAGCCAGACGTTTCCCACGCGTTGTTGGTCGGCTGACAACAAGCGAGTGGTCATGAGCACGGCCTGGAGGAGCACGCATCAAATCATCGCAATCAACGTGAAAACCAAAGCTGTGATTTCGCTGACCACCGGTGACTTGATTAAGACACTCCCCAAATGGGAAGTGTTGGACGTGTCGGACGATCTGATCATTGCTAGCGCTTCTTCGCCCAGTGTGTGTCCATGTGTCTACTGTGCCCGCTTGCCGGAAGCAGGAGCGGAAGCGTCGATTGTGTGGACATTATTGGATCAGGGTGGGGGCACTGATGTGACGGTAGACAAGGAGGTCGGGTTGATCGACTGGGGAGTGGAAGTGATCAAACACAAGGTAGGTACTCGAGTATGAATAAATAAAACGAGATATGTCAATCAGATCAGCATACATAAGAGGATTCGCTGTTTTTTTATTAGTTTTCTGTTTTCAGAAATCTGGACTGGATTTCGAGGCCATCTGGGTCAGGCCGAGTCTGAAGCAGAAGCACCCGGTTATACTCTGGCCACATGGGGGACCTCATAGCGTCATTGCTGCCGGGTTCGACATTTGCATTTTACCTATACATTCTACTGAATTCTTACGTTACGCCGCGGTATTTTCAGATTCGACATTTTTGTGCACACCCTAGTGAGGCTGGATTTTGCCGTGATTTTTGGTACGTGCACTGGGTACTCATTTTGTACATACATGAGTAGGTCTTTGTCTGTTTGCCTGTCTGTCTGTCTGTCTGTCTGTCTATCTGTCTGTCTGTCTCTCTCTCCGTCTCTCCGTCTCTCCGTCTCTCTCTCCGTCTCTCCGTCTTTCCCACCTTGATCCATAATCCCGTAGCAACAGACAGATAGATACTCAGGCAGATAGACACACAGACGGACAGACAGATGTTGACGAATAGTTGCGATCCGGTCCAAAAACCCGCACAGATGATCACGGTTTCACGGGCACTGCATGTACTAGTGTATAGTTGGGGTTTACTCCTCGTTAGTGAACTATCGCGGCTCGGTCGGCTTTGGGGAGAGTAACTTGCGGTCCCTTCTGGGGAAAATTGGCGAGAATGATGTGGAGGACTGCTTCCGCGCATTGGACGTGTTGCTGGGCAAATGGAACTTGACTGAAGGCGAAACCGATATCCTCGTTCAAGGCGGATCACACGGAGGCTTCCTCGCTGCTCACTTGATCGGGCAGTTCCCGGGGATCTTTCGCGCATGTTGCCTGCGCAACCCGGTGATTAATCTGGCCAGTATGTTTGGTACTACGGATATTCCGGATTGGACGTACGTAGAAGCCGGCTTCGATTATCACTACGACAACCCGCCGATCACTCCGCCCTATCTGGAGCTCTTGAAGCACTCACCAATTGCCCATGCCGAAAAGGTACTAGTACTGTACCATAACTGGGTAGAGTTCATCGATGAGTTCGGCTCAAGTTCAACGACGCGGATTTCACATTTGAAAAGTAATGTTGCGTTGCCTAGGTCACGACGCCGACTTTGATCCTCCTCGGCGAGAAAGATCGGAGAGTTCCGCCTGGCCAAGGGATGGAATTCTATCGGTAATGATTCAGCTTAATAACGATACTCCCTTTTAATTGATTACAGTAAACATGACTAAATGTAATCCTAGACCAATCCTAATCTTAATCCTAGACCAATCCTAATGCTAGACCAATCCTGATCCTAATACTAGACCAATCCTAATGCTAGACCAATCCTAATTCTTATCCTCTAATTTATCAAGTTTGGGATCAAGTACAGGAACATGGTAGCATAATAAGATCGTAGCATATCCCAAATCATAGTCACTTCGCATTACTACTCTCATTTTGTGTGATAGTAATATGCAGAGTAATGTTACTCAATTCCTAACCGAATCGTTTAGCGATTTACTAGAGAAACTAGTGGATCACGTAGTAAGTTTCTGAAATGTTTGATGGATAATGTTTTTATTGAAATGGAGGCCGAAACTAGTAATCATCTGACATAGATTGTGGCTGCTACATCTTAGTGAGTGAGAGACAGACAAAACGCTGGGAAACGCACTGTTCAACCTGATTTAAAAACATTGAAGCAGGAGTAAGAGGCACAAGTCAATAAATTTTAAGTGAATCTGAATGAACAACCAATCGAGCGACGAAACGTGTTTTCGGGCCGGACCTAAAATCGACCCTTGAGATCGGGAGCGTACAATAAATGAATTTGTTATTACATGTTGATTTATCTTTATGAAGGGCCTTGAAGCTACTGAATGTCCCGACCAAAGTTATCCGCTACCCGGAATGTGATCACCCCATCGCGGAAGTGGATGCTGAGAGCGATTCGTTCGTTCACATGGTGAAATGGTTCCAGCAATTTGGAAGAAAGTAGGCGTTTGTGATGCAACTTCAGTTTTTATTTTATTTTCCTGTGTGATGTATTTAACTACTAGTGCTTCGTAATGCAAAATGCGGGGCCAGATGCGTTGCGGTCAATGTGATAACGTGTCGACGTAAAAATGTATAAGTTATGCCACCCTTCCGGAAGCATATTTCTTTTTTCCGACTTCATTCACAACGCATAAATGCTGAAAGTAACAAAGGAAGTGGTT
>LRSR01014711.1:0-15730 GCA_001579985.1 Hypsibius dujardini | reverse complement strand
GCCTTTACGTCTGAAGCTGTTTACGCTTCGCCATGCTTTTTCACGGCGATTTGCCATGTGTGTTGTGTGCTGTGTGCGGTTCGTGGGAATCAGCGTTGAGGTTGGCTCCTTCACGGTAAAGTTTGCAGTTGCTTGTGGCTTCGAATCACCTCGAATCCATCGAATCACCTTGTGCATCATCTAAAGAATTATTGGGCGATGCCAATCGATGGCAAACTGAATTTGGAATGAGAAAAGAGTCCAGAGATGTGTCTTTGATTCAAACTATAAGCAGAAAGCGAGACCAATTTGACTTTAATTGTTAAGTGGTTCCAGAGAAAATACACAAAATAGAATGATTAGAATGTGGCGAACTGCTTTCACCACTAGCAAGTGATGCGATCGTCAGGAAAACCGAGGAGCGAAAATGTACAGTCAACGGAGTTTTGTTGATTCAAGCATGAATTGATTGAGCTCGCACCTTAATAAGTCCTTCGGCGAAACACCTTTTTTGGGATACGGAATGGATTGTGTTGGCATTGGCGCAATCTTTGTACATCGAAATTGTCTTTGATTCCAGATGGTCTCCACGGTCGCGACCCTGCTGTTGGTTGTCCAGGAGCTAGCCAAGCGCTACGGCCAACCATTCGTACACGCTTGACTGGGAGAATGTCTTGGCCTAATATCTTGCCTTGGCCTTAATTCTGGGAGGGTAATAAAACCACGCTCCAAAAGAAAAAGACCCCGAAGTAATAATTTTTTGTTATTTAAAACTACGTGTAAAAACATTTATTAGACGTATCCCCTTGAATATGCTCAAGCCACAATTCAGCCCGGAATTACATTTTCAATTCAAAGCAAGCAGAAAATAAGAAATGTTTGAAGCGAGGGCCGAAAGCGCCCCTCAGGGGAGTTGGTGCGATTGATATCCCATCGTGGAATTAATACGGCTCTCACCAATGCAAAAATGCTCCAAATGTAATTGTTTCATGGCGTCATTCGATGCACAGATGACCTCCAACTCAAAGGTCACCAGCAGGTGGAGTCTTCTTATTGGCAAAGCTTGGATGAGAAGATTGCACGGTGGTCGACTGTGTTTGTTGAAGCCAGACTATTGTTGGATGACTTCAACGACTTCTTTGGCATGCCTATTTTTGGCAGCGTGGCCTTCGACACCATGATTGCCATCGGGTCGGGGGCTAGCATGCTGACGAAAGTGACGACGCCTGGCCTACTGGCCATCTACCTCTTCGAGATGACTTGCTTCATGGCCTACTCGACGGTGCTTACCCTTCACACAACTCCATGTGAGAAGGTGCGGGCAAAAATTGCATAAATTATGTCTCGAATTTTTAGCCACCTGACAAGCTCTTGTTCCTGTTGTTAGGTCCACCAACAGGAAGTTGGATAGGTAACACGTTTATCAGACTGAAAGTATGGAGATGTAGAGATGAGAACTGGAAGAAAGGAAAGAAGAAGTACCACTGCTGTTGAAACTAACAAAGCACATGATTATATAGTGAAGTGTTAACTATAGAAGTGATAGTAAACAGCACATACATCAGAATTGCATACAAGTAATTCTGATGTAACAGCAGGATAGAGTTAATGGGGTAGATAGACTCACTAACTAAGCAAAGTACTAGTGAATAAAAGAGCTATAATGATTGGATACGGGGACTTGTTGGGCGTGGTCCAACACTGTGTCCTAGATTGAACAGTTTGACCAACCGCTTCAAATGTTGCAATGGACGATTGATGAACACAGAAATTCATGCGTCGTTGTGGCGGATTCGATCAATGTGCCCCGCAGACCCCGCCCCATTTATTTTGCTTGCTTACATTTGTGCTTATGTTAAGAGTGGATGATTGAGCGTCTGTGCGAGCTTATGGCGAGCGTTTGAGCTCTCGGCTCGACGTTCATAACATAAAGTTAGTGTCGCGGTTTCTCTTCGTCTTCGTTCTCTTTTTCTCCCTTCGCGGCACTCCCGCCAGTCAATAGCTCTACCCTTGATAAATGTATGCACTAATATGCCCGTTATAAGCATGGCAAAAAACGTCACCCTTAATTAAGTTTTGGTAATCGGCTGAAAATTTATCTCTAAAGAACTTGGGTTCTGTGTTAAATTGTAAGGTGCACCACAAGCGTTTACTCAACTTTGAATGGTCTCTAAATTTGACCCTTGCTCACAATCCTCAAATTCTTTGAAAACCAAGTGTCTATTGATGAATTGACTTTCATAAAAATTTAAGTTTTAAAACGTCCAATGAAAGTTGTTAGCCTCAGCGCTTTTCTGTCAAGTCATAAATTTTGAGCCAGAATCTTTTAGGATACATATTTCTCGATCCCTTTTCACGGAAAATTGCTTAGTACTTCTTGTTTAAATATTAAGACTCCACTAAACTAAGTGTTTTCGCTTCTTCACAGAATCATCAGTTTCTTAACAAAATATTTGCCGCCCAACGAGTTAGTTTACCCATATAAATTTTCAGAATCCCTTGATGCGACGACTCTCCCCTTCAATTCCGGTTGTGACCAAAAGAAGCAAGCTCTTATTTCTACTTATACACTGCTTTTGCTTGTTTGGTGATTTGGCTTTGAGTTCTCGGCTTGTAAAATGGAAAAACGTCATTTCAATTTAATCAACAATCAATCTAAACAGTAGTTAAAAAGACGTTTTTCCTTTGACGAACTCCATCCAAAGTGTTGATAATCTGTTGTTTTGCAACATGATCTGAAATCTGTCCAACACATTTCTGTTAGTTATGAACATTGAAACCAGTACGTACGGTGTCTACCGTAACCGCTCAAGGTTGAGTCCCAGCGCCAAAATTTCTGACCAGATAACGTGAGAAAGCACGACAAGCGATTCGCTGATTCACGACAAGCTTGAGCGAATCGCTCAATTCCGTTAACTTGTCCGTGATTGGTCCGTTGGGTTTTGCCTGAGAGGCTCTGATATCTTGCTTGATTGAAATGATGATTTCGGTTTCAAAATTTTCAAGTCAATAAATTTTAAGTGAATCTGAAGGAAAAACCAAGCGAATATTGGACCACGCCCAACAAGTTATATCAAGGACCACGCTCATATCCCAGCGCCAAACTTTCTGACCAGATTACGTGAGAAAGCATCTTCTCATGAGATCTGCTTCAGAACTGGCCCAGAATAATTCAGATCCGACAAGAATTGGTGAGAGAGCTCCTCACGAGATTTATTCGAACTTTCTGGCCAGAAGCAAGTGAGAATTCGGTGAGAATCGCACGAGACTCATGCGCGAGAAAAATCTCGGCTGAATTTTGAGCAGAATTACAAGAGGATTTTCCAGTTAGAATTACACAAAACTTTCTGGCCAGAATTGCACGAGAACTTCCTTGCCAAAAATGCACCAGATATTTCTGTTGTGAAATTGTAGCTGGCCATTCTGGTGAGATCTGGCAGAGATCTCGTCAGAGACTTTTAAGGGCTTTTTAGCAAGAACTACCGGATTTCTCACCCAGCACTCTTGCCTTGATCTGAGGAAAATTTAGCGCTGGGTACATGTTCGTGGTAGACTCTGTAGCTAAGATTTTTATTCTGGCTATAGTAATAAAAGGCTCTGGCTTAGAATTTATCCATTTAGTATTCATTAATTATATATAGGTTTTCCTGACGATCGCATCACTTGCTAGTGGTGAAAGCAGTTCGCCACATTCTAATCATTCTATTTTGTTTATTTTCTCTGGAACCACTTAACAATTAAAGTCAAATTGGTCTCACTGTATGCTTATAGTTTGAATCAAAGACACATCTCTGGACTCTTTCTCATTCCAAATTCATTTTGCCATCGATTGGCATCGCCCAATAATTCTTTAGATGATGCGCAAGGTGATTCGATGGATTCGGGGTGATTCGAAGCCACAACCAACTGCAAACTTTACTGTGAAGGAGCCAACCTCAACACTGATTCCCACGAACCGCACACAACACACAGCAAAGATGGCAAATCGGTGTGAAAAAAGCATGGCGAAGCGTAAACAGCTTCAGACGTAAAGGCGAAAAGGAACAAAGGGGCGGAGTCACACAAAATGCGGCATCAAGCCCCAGAACAGAATGATAAACAATGGAACAGCCGGTTTATCATAAGGGGGCGGGGCTACGGCCAATTTGCGAAAATCACGCTTGAGCTTCTAGAACGGGGAAAAAAAAGAGTTGCCCTTGTAGCGTAGCACGATAAGAAAGAATAGAAAGAGAAGAGAGAAGAGAATAGAGAATATTACTATGGACTGTTGGGACTGTCAACACAATACACCACACCATCAGATTATATAGTACCGAAGACAAGAGACGAGGGAGAAACAAGGTGGTTAAGAGTTAAAGAAATAACAAAGAAGTAGCTAATGGAAAACGACGATCAAGACAAAATGGATTACTAATGATAATGATAATAGTTACTCAATGGTATATCTAGTCGCGACACCCTCTAATTTTCGACAAAAACGTCGCTTGCGCCAAACAAACGTTGCCAAACTAGTAGGATCTTAGTGTGAAGAAAAGTTGATTTTAATTTGTGGGCTGAGTCCCACAATATCGGAAATACTGAGTCACTCTAACAGCACCCGAAAAAGGTTCCCAAAAACGAGTTCCTCAAACTGTACGATAGATGGTAATTCAACCTTTTCGCGGTCCTATTTCCCATCCCGAGGGGGGGGGGAGGGGAAAGGGAAAGGTGGAAGACCTATTTGACTACAGACAAATACAGACAACATCCAGTCATCCTAGCAAACAGTTTCATTTTTAATAGACTGTAGCGACGCGATTGATTCTAAAGCGCAACGCAAGCTGCAATTTCCGTAAATATAGCCCCAGGTGTGAGTACAAAAGCACCTACCCACTGAAATGCGCCTCAGTCTTCAATCAAGCAACTTACCAACGGAGAGCAGCCTCCAGTTTTTTCCGTTCCGACAATTCTCGCTGAAACAATCGATGAGGCAAAAACCAGCGCTTGAAAATTTGAATTACTTCGATTTTCGGTAAAACAATTTCGAAACAAAACATTTTGAACAGAAACGATCGATTTCAAACGGTGAATATTTGGATTAAAACATTTCGAGCCATTCAGACGGAGTGCTGGGTAAACACCCCGGGGGCGTGGCTACAGCTGCGCCTTATACAGACTCGCATCGCTACAGTGTTGAAAAGCGACTTTATGCGGTGTACAGACTTTAAAATGGAACAGCGTTTCAACCCGCCTGATGTTCCCGCCCTGAATCTTCCTGAGCCAGCGCGGAATGAAATTTTTCGAAGAAAGTGAAATTTTCTTAACAGACACGCGTTGCCTTGCCACAATAGACGAACGACGTCACGATGTCTCAAGACACTGTTTTTATACAAACCGTTCTACTGAAATGTTCCGGATTTGTGCCGTTCTATCATCAAGAGCGAACTCGTTCGAGCTCATCGCACAATTTCCCGTTCATCCGAACTGCCATTCGCATGGTCCAACGATCTGTACTGGCAGCGTTACTCGTACTTTCGTCCGGCCTGATCATTCTCGAGTTGTCCGCCGACATTTGGAGCCTCATCTACCCGACAGTCGAGACCCCGGCGTCCAACGAAGACTCTGAAATCATTCAACTGATGGGAACGATCTACAACCTGTTCTATCTCATGCGTGGCAATCTAGTGATGTGGGTTTTTCTATACGAAAACCGTGCGTCTGCCTTTCTCACCCTCGGCAACGACATTCTAAGCATGCTAAAACAAATACAATTGCGGAATGTGTTTGATAGTTGTCGTAGAGGAACGATTAAAAAGCTGCAGATGATGTCAGTCAGTCTTTTCATCGCCACTTTTTTGACGCATTGCGCGTGGCTGTTTTGGCAGTGGGGCTTAGACGGCAATGGGAACTTCAATACGAGCGGGACCAGTGGGACCAATGGGACTAATGGGACTAATGGGACTAATGGGACTAATGCAACCGGGTATGATTGTTATCATTATTTGAACGTTTGCATCAACTCTGCGATATATATCGGATTATGGACACCGGCTTGTGACGTGTTGTTTATCCTCTCTCAGCAGGTAAGGTTGGTAAAGCTAACCTGCTTTAAAAAAACCTGATTTACAACTAAATCTTTTAATTAACAAAGTTTTTAGTTTAGGTTTTTTTCAGTCCCGAAAAAAAAACAAATTTCAACTTTGGATTGTTAAAGATTTGACTGATGTTGCCTGCCATCCTTGCCAACAGGTCCTCATCTGTAGCATCGTGTTCGCATACGCCTTGTTCATGATGCTGAAAATGATGGAAATTGACATTGAAAAGGAATACTTCCTGCATAAATGTTGTCTGGATGTTCCCGCAAGAGATGCCGGGAAAGGGCAAGGGCTGAGAGAAAAGGTCAAAATGTGGACGTGGTTGTACACGGAGATCTACCAGCTCGGGGATAGACTGAACGACGTTTTCGGTGTCGTGATATTTTGCAGCGTCGCACTGGACATTTTGACTGGCCTCGGAAGCGGCGCGAATATTCTGTCGAGCAGAACTCAACAATCCTCGCAGGACATGGCGTTCAATGTCCTAAATTGTGCGCTATTTGTCTGTTATGCGACGCTGTTTTTTCTCCCCTTCGTGCTGCTACATGAAAAGGTGTGAATGGCACAATTTAACCTTAAGTTACATTCAACCTTGCCTTATTTTAGTTTGGTGTAACTGTTGGTTTGTGTCTCTACAAATTTACACAATCACAATTTCGGTTCTTTTTTAATGTTAAATCAAACTGTTTTGCCAATTCATGCAGTCTTCGTGTTCTTTTTGTATGTTCAAGATATATTTTTATCTGTAATTACTTTTACATATGCCCGATGACATGTGACTTACTTGCCAAATATTACAGAGTACGCAAGTGGGAAATTCGCTGCGGAAATTACTCTGGCAATTGAAAGGTCACACCGCCTGGAAGAAGATCAACATAAACGTCACAGAACAGGTGAGACAACCCTTCCCTCGAAAGTGCTTAGCAGGGGCGCGTTTCTCTTACTAAGGGAGTGGCAACTCAAACAACTCCCCAGGGGGCGCCCCCTGAGAGTCCGGCAAAGCCAGGACCCCTGAAACTGCCCATCGTTTCAAAATTTTATCCTTAACACAAAATATATTTTGGGGTTGAAGTAAATAATGTTTAGGGAATCAAGTAAATGTGTCAACCGCAATTTTTTATTTACATTCATTTTTTTGAAATTTATTTACCTAAACTATAAACATATTTTTTAGTAAGCTTGACATTTTAGATTGACTGGCAGTTCCAGGATCCGGATCTCTGCCGGACCCTCGGAGGTGCTCCCTCCCTATGGGGCAGTTGCCACCCCCGGGGTAATGGAAACGCGCTTCTGAACTTCTTTCGGCTTAACACGAAAAGAGTTATTACCCTTTTGAAGGAGCTTGAAAATATCACGATGATTGCCGGTCAAGGAAACACCCTGGACGCCTTACAAAATTTGGCAGTTCTCGTCCGGCAGAATGTGCTGATTGTGGAAGCTGGTGGACTGCTCACGTTCACGCGCTCCTCGTTGACGGCGGTGAGCAAACGCTCTGATCTCAAATTTAGCTAGGAACAGCTCCATAAGAATAGTGTGAACAGTGTTTTCAATTTCTTTACTCGCAGATTATCACGACCGTCGCGTCGGTTCTTGTTCTCTCACAACAGTTACTGGAACGAGCAACAGTAATCGATGCAAATCATTCGAAAGCCACGGTCGGGAATTCTAGCCAGTTCTGATGGTCCGACGTGATCGGATTTTCCACGCCTCGTCAGACTTCTCTACGTCTTTCTGTCTGTCTGTCTGTCTGTCTGTCTGTCTGTCTGTCTGTCTGTCTGTCTGTCTGTCTGTTTGTCTGTTTGTCTGTCTGTCTGTCACACACTCATTCGTTAGTTGTGAACTGTAACGGTTTCGACGTGCCGTAAGAATTAAGAACGCCCGCCATCGCATCCAAGAGCCATGCTGAGTCATAGCTTGCCATTCCATTTTCTGAATAAAGCGTCAGAGCCTTCCGTTCGATTACTCGAAGGGAACTCTAGCGCTTTAAAAGCATTACACATGTACTAGTTCTTATTTGATCTTTGCGCTCTATGTCGTGACGTCAGCGAAATTTTAACCCCTTAATAAAACACTTTGGTCCCTCCTTGTTCAGGCTTCTCTCACCCCTTGCTCAACCTGGCGGGTTAAGGTCAGCTCGAATATCTCACAGCCGGCAGGGAGAGGAAAGTAAGCTATGCCATGTAAAAAGCATAAAATACCCCCCCCCCCACGGGATTTCAAATTTTTCGTTGGCTGGTATATTCACCGAAAAGTGACCTAACTGTGTAAAACTGCAACGCTTGTTTGCATGTTGAGTATTTGAACTGGAACGCAACCGCCAGCATTACCCGGCACGGATGTCAGTGTCACGGGAATTTGCGGACACCCGGACACAATACGGCCACCTAACCAATACGTGGTATAGCGGATTCCGAATCGCATCGACCCGTCCCAAGGAAGATATTATTCAAATATAGAGAAGGAGTGAACTACGAGGATTTTATACAGAAACATGAGATTATTTATCCACAGAGATAGAAACATTGTTGATGATTCAGTAAAGGCGATATACTGTGCATACAAGAAAAGGGCGGTATGAGAGAGTCTTTAACCAAACGGCGTATGCACAATATGAGGCTATAAATAATACAACTACACTAGACCAGGAAAGGGAGTCAGGGAATATGCGGAATCATATTAAAAGTGTCATGGCACTAGCATCATCCAGACCTGACAATAATTCTTTCTCGGTAACGTAGATTGAAATTTGGAAGTTCTTCCCTGGCTGTACCAGCCTCAATGGATCATTAGTTAAGCGATGTTTTTGCTGCCGCCTGAGCATAAGACACGAGAGAATATGTTTTTTCAGGAAAAAGTGCTGTCCCTATCCGGGTTTTTGCTCTTTGAATGGAACAAATATCGCCAAAAGGAAGATGCTCGCGCTGTTGAACTGTTGGTTCGTCTTGTGTTATTCCTCATCCCGCGGTACCTCCTGCTCGGGGCTTCGGTGTTGCTGGCCTTTGAAGTGGGCAATAACATTTACTTCTACATGGAGCCCAGTCGGAGTGTGACGTCAAGCGAGCCTCCGATCGTGGAAATAGTCAAGGACCTCCAGATGTGCTTCTACCCCGCCCGGGCCATCCTCATTATGACGCTGTTCCTTTTCAAGGCGCCTTCATTGTGGTCACGGCTGATGAGAAAGTTGCAGTTTTTACTGCTAAACAAGTTCCCCGAGGTAAACCGTCGAAGTGCAGTGACCAAAAGGCTTCACTCACTCTCCGTGTGGCTGTTCGTGGTGACCTCTTCCCTGCATGTCCTGTGGTCCTGCTTGGAGTGGTCGCGCTATGAGTATCTCCTGCCACTGCAAGCCAACAACAACACCCCGAGGATGGACTGCTACCATTACTTCACGCTCTGTCTGACATTCCACGAATTTGTGCTCATGTGGAGCCCGCACGTGGACGTGCTCTTCATCATGTCACAGCAGGTCCTCAATTACGAACTTTTGAAATTCGGCTAACTGTTGAGATTTGAAGTCAGCTCAAAAATTGGTCACTAGGCCTAGTACACATGAAAAAGTTAAGTGCGATAGGTCATACGAAAGGTCAATTCTTACACAAATTATACGCCATTCCGCACAGAATTCGTAAGGTCGTTGACAGGGTGTGTGACCACTCTTTTTATTGGTCTAAATTTACGTGAAGCGATATGTGTGAGCGTTTAAACAATTATACGCCTTATTCATTCTTATTTGAAAAGCGAGCAGACTGTCTTCAGAGGCGGTAAAAATGGTGCTTTTTAGAACTAACTCAAAACGATTATTTTGACGCTGTTCCATTTCAAATTCGATTTCATGTCAATTGGTATAACCCAGAGATTAGGGGGCGGAGCTCTGGGAATCTTTCCACAAGGACCGATAATTCCAGCGAAGCTGTCTATAGCTCCGCCCACTGACCTCAAAATATTTTTCGGCTTATGCCAGTTGAGGCGATGAATGATTGGGAAGCGTCGCCTTCCCGCGCTCCGATTTCAAGCTAAACGATAAGTGCAAAAACGTTAGTTGAACGAACTAAACCAACTAGAGGAGAATGGGTGACAGGTCTGGAGTCCGGTCAGTCAGAGTGCCCGCGAAGCCGGATGAGAAGAACTGCAAGTAAATAAACACACATACAAGCAGGCTGGCCGAGGAACACGTCAGCGACACGACACACAATCGACTCCAAATTAAATTTGGCATGTGACAGTGTCGTTGGATTCGTTAGATCGTATGGTCCTTTACCGCACTTTGATTTAAAACTGTGGCATTGAACGTGGAATTGCATCTCTAGGTCATCGTCAGTGCCGTTTTGTGTGGCGTGGCGTTGCTGTACGTCCTGAGTGACCTCAACAGGGACATTCATGCTGCATTCCGTGACCTCCAGCCGCGCCCCCTCGGAGATATCGACGCATCATCTTGGTGTGAGCTGAATCAAAAAGTGGTGACATGGATTGCGACCTACACTCAGACATTTGAGGCGCTCTGTCTGGTGGAAGCTCTCTTCAGCGGGATTCTCTGCGTCAGCATCGGATTGGACGTCATGGCGGTTATTGGGACAGGCGCGACCCTGATAACAGCCTCAGATGCGAACTTCAGTTTCCAGGCGTACTTCGTGTGGAACACTCTGCTGTTTTTATCGTACGCGACGCTCTTCTACTTACCTTTCGTGTACCTCCACGAAAAGGTAAGGAATTATCAACTCGTGCAAGCTTCTATTAAGGGTCTCAATCTTTTTGCGAGAAAGATTCTAAAAAAATAATCTTCAATTTATCAAGTCAGGAAACAACGGCCAACATCGAAAAAAAAGGAACCAACACTTGATTCACTTCAGTTTTAATTTGGCGAAGACCAAAGCTACGTTCTAAATAATTAGGTGTCTCTTGGAAGAATCACACCGAAATCAAGTTAAGAATGTAACAGAAAACACACCATTTAACACCAGATTGCCTAAATGATTCTAAGTCAATCAATCAATCGACTTAGCCAAGACTGCGTGGTCAGCTGTACGCATTGGCCAAAATTGGCTCAAACTCCGACCATCCAATTTTTCCGAGCGCCAGTAAAAAAATTGGCTCAAACTCCGACCACCCTTTTTTTCGGGCGCCGGTAAAAATTTGGCTTTAATTCGGTCAGCCTGAGGATTTCGCCACGTGTGTAGCATAGCGTAATCTATTCTTTGTTTCAGAGCATAGAAATTGGACGAATACTGCGCCAGCTAATCTGGAAAGTCAAAGGTCATTCCGATCCAGACTTGGATGTAAGGCATTTCTCCCCATCTACCTGACTATCAAGAGAGTTTACCATTAGACCGTTGTGAGTCTTTTTCTTGGAAAGGAATACACGAAATCATCTCCTGCACTGAGGCAGGATACGACGCGACATCTGGACGAGTTGGCCGGCATAGTAAAAGAGAATGTGTTCGCGGTTGAGCCGGGTGCATTCTTTACCTTCACGCGTTCCTTTTTAGTTCGGGTAAGGTAATTATATTTACATTTCTGAAAAAGCCAAGAACAAAGTACAATGTGAACGACGACGCTTGCGATAAAACAGCAGGAACATTGTCGCTGATAATTTTATTATTTCAGCTTACCACCAGTATTCTGACGCTTCTACTGCTGACGCGAGAAATCATCGAACGCGCAGCCCACGCTCATAATCCTTTGCTGTCAAAATGACACGTGATCATGAGTCAATCAATGGTCATGACTAAACTTTGGGATGAACTTCATATAGACGTCCTGCTTTGAGATTAAGACTTTCTCACGCGTCACAAAAGCCTACTGCCTGCCTGCCTGTCTGTCTGTCTGTCTGTCTGTCTGTCAATCCTTAATCAAGCTTGGATCACGGTCGCACACTTTCCATTTCCCAAAAACATGCCGTGATATTCCTTTCCGAATGAGAATGCTTCAAAGGTCACTAAATGTATTCTTTCCCAATGCGAATGCTTCAAAGGTCACCAATGTATCCCTTTCCCAATGCGAATGCTTCATAGGTCACCAAATGTATAACATTCCCAATGCGAATGCTTCAAAGGTCACCAATGTATCCCATTCCCAATGCGAATGCTTCAAAGATCACCAATGTATTCTTTTCCGAATGCGAATGCTTCAAAGGTCACCAATGTATCCCATTCCCAATGCGAATGCTTCATAGGTCACCAAATGTATTCTTTCCAAATGCGAATGCTTCAAAGGTCACCAATGTCAAACATGCAAACTCAAGTCGAACCAACCGTCTTTCACATAGAGAAGCTGTTAAAAATGAATCCGAACTGTGACATGAAACCATGATGCCCCACTGCATGAAGAATCGCTACAACAGAGTCCAGAAAAAAAGGAACACCCCACCCGGAAGTGTCCAAATCCGGCCACATTTTTCGGCTCGTCTCACACCTCCCGCGCACGGATGGTCGCACGCTTGGCCGTGAGGGCCTGGTAGCCGGAGGAGACTTTGGTGACGGAGCAGCGGGAGCCGCACGTCTCGCACTGCAGGAACACCACCCGGGTCTGGTCGTCCTTCTGCAGCAGCGTCTCCGGGGAGCGACATGTGTGGCAGGTCACGTACTCCTTAATGTACCTGCGCCAGAGTTAAGAAAACATTTTATCCAGCATTTTTTTTACATTTTTTGACATTCAAAAAGAGCACAAAAATATTCTGCTTAAATTCAGACACTTCATTTAAAAAACTAACCTGCGCAGGACGTTCTCAATCTGTTTCTGCTGGAAGCGGCCCTTGATGATGAGCTGGTTGTTGGCGTCAACCGACCCGGTCGTGCCGAGTTCGGCCAGCAGGAAGGCGATCAGGTGCTTCGGTTGGCGACGCATGATCTTGCAGATGTCGGTGAAGTTGGCGAAGGACGTCTTCTTCGAGCCGACCTTCACGACCTGCGGTGGACGCATGACAATCTTCTTCTTCTCCCCGCCCACGTATTCGGGGTTCTTCTCGCGCATAATGTCGAACACCCGCGTCAGAAGTTCGTCGTACGTGTAGTCGCGGTCCGAGCCGAGCCACGCGCCCTTCATCAAGTTGGCCGACGGAGTGAGGCCTACAGACAGACATACAGACATACAGGCAGATAAACAGACAGACAGACATACATACAGACAGTCAGGCAGACAAGCAGGCAGACAGACACAGACAGGCAGGCAGGCAGGCAGGCAGGTAGACACACAGACAGACATATAGCCATATAGACAGACAGATGGGCAGACAGACAGACAAGACAGGCAGACAGACAGACAGACAAGACAGACAGACAAAGAGACAGACAGACAGACTCACGTGGCTTAGTCTCAGTTTCAGCGCCCTCGACGAAGTCCGCGCCGTCCTCGTCGTCCCCGCCGTCAACGTGATCGGAATCGGTGACAAACGTGACGGACTTTCCGGTAGGCTTTTTCTTGGGGGGCAAACCACCGCCAAAGTCGTCCCCGTCACTGTCCTCGCCAGCCTCAGCATTCTCCTACCAAACACAGAAGCGCACCATCTAGCTGACAGGATTACAGTAAGAAACCGCTCCCGAGGCGTACCTTGGCAGCGTCGACCTCATCATCGTGCGAAACAACTGCCGCCTTAGCCGGCTTCTTCTTCTTCTTGCCGAAATCCATTTCATCCGCATCGTCTAGAAACGTAATATATGGAGAATTGAACTAACGTAAAATAAATGCTGGGATTTACCTAAATAATCAATCAAGCAATCAATCAATCAAGGGATCAAAAGAGCCTCATCAATAAAAACGAGAAATAAGACTCATCAATCAATCAATTAATCAATCAACGACTCAAGCATGCCTGCTCAATAAAAACAAAACAAAAAGAACTAATCAATCAATCAATCAATCAACGGACCAAGAAATCCCCATCAATGAAAATAAGACAAAAAAGACTCAATCAATCAATCAATCGAACGATCAATCGATCAAACAGTCAATCAATCAATCGAACGATCAATCAATCAATCAATCAATCGATCAACCGATCAATCAACCAATCAATCAACCAATCAATCAATCAATCAATCAATCAATCAAGAGTTCCTGAACATAAAATTTGACCAACACGCCACGCTTACCTTTCACTTGATCCGCCTCATCATCCTCCACTTTCTTCGCCGCGCCGGCCTTCTTCTTTTTCTTTCCCGTGAAATTCAAGTCATCCGCTTCGTCTGCGCCGCCAACGAGAGCTTCCTCATCTTTGTCCTCCTCTTCCTTCTTCCCTCCACCACCGGATCCGCTATCCCCGAGGGCTTTCTCCAAGTTGAACGGCTTCTTCGGCTTCTTCTTCTTCGTCGTTAACTCCAAATTCTGCAACATAATGAAACACTCGAGAAATAAGAAACTTACCAATGAAAACACCATTTCTGGTCAATTGATTGATAGACTGATAGACTGATAGACTGATAGACTGATTGATTGATTGATTGATTGATTGATTGATAGACTGATTGATCGATTGATTGATTGATTGATCGACTGATGTCCTGATTGATTGATTGATTGAGAACAAATGAGATTGCAAACTGTCTCCATTTTTGCCGCCCCCTAGGGGTCCAACTCCCGCGCCCCAATTTCAGCAATTTTTTAGAAAGAAATGTTTTTCGACCACAAAAAAACACTCATCAAAATCGGACAAAAACGAGAAATGCGTTTTTTTCATTTCACTCATTCACTCCAATCAATCGATCGACCAATCAATCAAGCTGTCGAACAACGTCAACTTGGCGCCCATTTGGCGCATCCCCCAGAGGGTCTGACCCACAACTCCTAGCAGATATTTTTCTTGCAAAACCTTGATTTTTCGATAAAAAATAACTCATCGAAAGCGGTCAACATTTACGGCCACAGCGCAAACATTAAGTTGAAGACGCAAAAATTCCCGGTTCCTCCGAGGTCCTTCGCCGCGTTGCATTACTTACCAAATCTCCTTCATCCGCCATGGTTGCTTCCGGAATGAAAAACTTAACAGACAAATTTCAAAATACAATTTGGGGAAATTTAGGCTGTGGAGAATGAATGGAAATTTGTCAGAGTGAAAACGTCAGCAAGAAAGAAAGAAAGTTCCTGACGTCGCATCATGTCATAATAAAGTTATCCGGTCACGTGCTATCTCAATTTTAATCGACCACATGGCTCACACAGTCTGATTTCGCTAGATTTGGGACAGAGTGTGGGTTTATTGCATCAGCCGATGGTTTGTGCAGTTCTAAAACATGCGCATAGCGTGCACTGCACATTCTGTGCGGTGCACATAAGCCATTAATCCAGACGATGCACAATGCACTTTTAAGCTTGCGACTTTGTGCACAGGATGCTTAGTACGCCGAATGTTATTACTAGCGCACTATCACTAGCTGTAATATGGTTCCGGAGTGGTTACATGGCGTCAAGGGGCTGGAGACCGAGGACCTTCATAAAGGAGCGGGCGACCAGACGAGCGCAGTGGAGAAGAGCTAATCGAGGCTACGATATAGTGAAGACAATATGTCGTCAGAAAAAAGAAAACAAGCGATCGAATAAAAGGACATACTTCTCCGATACTCGCTGGTTGATTCTTCACCCGAAGAGTCTTCAGAACCTTGTTTACTAAGTGCCTGGATCATCAACAAACAATGTCAAACCGATAGTGCCGTTGTCTGTCTGTCTGTCTGTCTCCCTGTCTGTCTGTC